>QNGE01006210.1:0-34102 GCA_008508345.1 Paragonimus westermani | reverse complement strand
GAGACCAGTGATTTCGACCTGTCTCGGAGGTTCTAATCACGAGGTTATCGATTGGGATTAACAGGACGGTTACTGTCTTCTCTCGAGACGATCGGGTAGCCTAATCATTGTTCACAAGCGAAGGTTTTTGAGCGTTGGAATTTGATAATTTGGTCGTGCCTAATGTGGGATCAATGGCGCAGTTGTCAACACAGTTGCCTCATGATGGAATGGTCAGAGATCAAATCCCGGTCGTGGCGAAGATGTGCACTGCTGACGAGCTCTAATGAGAGCGAAACTCGAGTCTAATGCTTCTTTTTCAGATAGGCTGGTTGGAAAGTCCACCTGAATGTGAACGCTGCGATCAAATGTGAGTGATAGTCAAATTGAAAATATTACGGTTGATAAAGTGAGATAAATTTCTTTCAAAATGTGTAATCATACGCAACAGTGTGAAAGCGCGTCATCTAGTTTAAGGAAAGTAGAACAAGTTGTGTTATTCAGCCGTCTTTGCACGCAGCTTATTCTAGTGGGTTCTGTACTCGCACTAGCGAAATGACAGTGCACAGAGAGAAGACGCGCGCAACGGTTCCTAGTAGTCAAGTAAGTGATGGTCATATCAATTGCGCCCTGACTAATATATCAGCTTGCGCTTATTACTAAACGTGGCGCATATGTGAAAGTAACTGGTCAAGCGCTGATGCAGATGACGTTAGATAACCCTCGGGATCACCGTCTACGACTGTTTGTTCTGCCACATGGACATCAAATGAATGTTCGATGCTTCAGGGTAGGATGTTGTAAGTCTGCTACGATGTCCGCTATACATCTCTGTCTTCAATTCAATCAACAGTATATGCAGCGTAACCAGATTCCGAATGAAGCAACTGGCATAACAAAGGAATGATCTCACACTAAAATTTAATCATTCCCATATGCTTCCCTAGCGACGCATTTGGCTTACATTTGCACACAAATTCCTCAACTAAAAAAAGAGACATCTGTATTAATTTCGTAATGTAATCTTGACCAACAAGCCAACTACTACTTTTAAATTCCGTTACGCTCCTAAGATGAAGCATACTGGGGGATGTCATATGTAATCCACTGCTGCGTGCTTATCGATTGGGTCGAGTGTTTCAAATGCAAGGACTGAGTCGTATAGTAAGCTATTACTGTTTGCTAATCGTGGCACTGAGTGCTTCTGTTTGTGTGCCAAAGTGTCAGTCGATCGCTTCACGATGTACAACGATGGACAAAAAGTGAACAGTGCAGTCATCATGACTTTGCTGAAAATCGGACAATCCTTTGTTTTGCGCGGTTCACAAGGCCTTGCATAGAGCAGCTCCATAAAGGAGCTGTTATGGTTGAGTCCATGCGTACTCTGTAACTATCAAATCACATTCGTGTTGCAGTATGTTAACATTGTGGTTGCTTTCATTAATCTCAAAAGTGAAACAGGCAGGCTACGTATTTCAGGCAAATAAGAACAAAGCAGGCTGAGATGCCGCACACAGTCGCATCAGGAATCGTGTATTTGGGACCACTGCAACAGGATAGGCTATCACAGCCACTTTCGTACATGCCCCGCTGATTGTTGTGTTCGAGTAAGTGTGATTCGATTGAGAAAGAGCATTTTGCACCAAGTAATGCTTTCATCAGGCGTTCACTGATAGATTACGTTTGAGGCTGAGCAGCCAGTTATTCTACTTGAGGCGTGTGCTTATTTAATCGTTTAAAACCATTTTTGACTCTGTTCGATCACTAGCTCTGATAGATTTCTATGTACATTCATCATATAAAGATCACCGTAACCTTAAGTGAACATGTACACGATGTGAGGGACAAAATAGTTAGGTAAGCCTCAACCGCGATTACGTAAAATTGGTTCTCAAATGGTTTGTTTAACTAAGCGCAACTGAACGGCTGCGCATGTGCGAGATAGGATAGACGGATTTAGTCATGCGATCGTTTAATTGGTGGTACCCCTCTTAACTGCAACATTTCAAGCCATCTGTAGTGGTACATTGTACTTTTTTCATTCTGCTACAGTTTACCACCCCCCCTTATTTGGTACATTTTTTATTTAATCAAAAGGTTCGAAAGTCCACAATCCCGTCTAAACGTTCTACGGTCCAGCTTTTTTTAATCACCCTAGCTGCAATAGAGGTGATGTTTGCGGTTCCCCTTTCTCCAATCCCGCTATTTAGTTGGAACCGTAACCAACATATCTTCGTGCCATCTTAACGGAGCGGCCCACCTGGCCTGCTGTACCCATGAGTGAGTATGCGTGCGATGAGTTTTTGCTGTCCCGGACACAACCTTCCCGGGACAGCCTACCCGCGAATATCCTACCTGATACCACAGTCGTGATGTGCAGAAATGTGGTTGGCAAGCTTTGCATTCATTTGGCGTCACAGCATGGGGCTATAGTGACGTCCACTAGTCGATGTCTTTGTGATATGTGAACATACGGACCTAATAGTCTGCTCTCTTAATCGAAATTCAAACTGATTTTTTGCCTCGGCAGCCTAATGCAAACAGCCGACTGCGTATCAAACTGTCGAAACAGTCATGCCATGAGTGTAGGTGTGTTAGTTAAGCTCAACGTTGACAGCGATAGGATTCATTTTGTGTATCACCCGAACTCATGTCTGTTGAGCCCCGTGGACCAATGGTTTCGTCAGGCCTGTTGAATCGGGACAAGGATAGCCGTGCATATGCAAGCCTGCAATTTAGTTACCCTTGGAAATAGTCCGGATGAACTTACCAGTAACTGAGAGAAGTCCGGACCCAGTAGACGCTGTTAACCAAGAAAACGCAGATATATTTAATGATCGGTTTGAGTTCGGATAGATGCTTCTCTCCAGACGCGTTGACAGACATATCGTAGATTTTCTTTAAGCAACAGTCCATCGATAATACTGGAAAATAACACTTTCAAAACCATTTTGCCTGGCTGCTTCTGATGACCACTACTCGTAGCACATGAATGCATATTTATGCTCTTTAAACTAGTCAAGACAGTTTTGCCACAGCGAACTGACAATGATCTCATTGTTGCCAATTCTACATAACTTTCGTTGACTTCGACGCAGCTAACAGTAGCATTTAGCTGGCCTCCTTCAAATGACGAGTTCAATGTTATCTCACACTTATAGGCTAAACACACAAAATAAACCTCACTCTGTGGCCACAGATGATCCGTGAACTTATTAGTAGTCTTCTTGTGGGTCATTTGCTAGTCACACTGTTAGGAACACCTTAATGGCGTGTGCACCGTAATTGGTCTGACTTGAATCGCCAGGTAAAGACTTTCCAAGAAGGATGAAAGGTCGTAAACAATTCTTTCGGTTTCCAATTTGTTTTGAACCGATCAAGAAATTACTCGAAAACAAGCATTAGCATAGCATACGATGTCTTCTCTCAGATCTGTTCTGCCTGTATTCCGATTTCTGTCAGCGCTTTGACGCATTATTTATTTACTCCGCCTGTTATGTCAAAGTACTGCTGCCCAGAGAGTACTGTTAATTACTCACAACCGTTTAACCAGTCTTCTGACAAATAAATCGTTAGACTGAGTGTTCGCTATTGATCCTGTTCATCAGTTGTGCACAAGGTTGCTATGGCTGGGATGTGAGCTTCAGTCCACGTTCCAACAAGACAGATGCATATTTGACGAGACATGAGAAATGAATAATCTATCCTCGTAATGTCTAGAAGTTCAGCTTGCATAATTTGGGTCCCCCTAACTATGACTGCATGGTACATACAACGCCATGCAGCTTATAATTAAGGTACGTAGTACTTCATTTATTAAAAATATGTTATACTTCAGTGTGCGTAATACATTTCCGAGAAACAAAACTCACGGTCAATTGAACTGTAAGTTTAAAAATAACTCTGTCAATGACTTACAACTTTTACTGAACAGAGTATTAAAGTAACGTTTTCAGGACCACATGTGAGATGGCAAAATCACCTCAACGATATACACACATGTTAGCTTCGAAATAAACGTGGAAGTAGGTAACTATAAGAAAAATCTTTGTCCTGTTGGCCATAAGAACAGGACGTTTGCTAGGGAAGGAAAGACGGAAGCCAAGATTTCGGTCTGTTCTTTGCTATGTGTCATTCGCGTGTTTCAAGTCGGTTCGCTGCAAACACGCTGTAGGCTGACGAGAAAATGATGTACCTTGGCTGACCGAAGTTTCTCAGTCAAAATGATTTGGATAAAACCAACTACGTTCTGTCGATTTTATCTTCAATTTCAGTGATAAATAATACCAAACATGTTTGTCAATAATGAGCAAACATTTGGTGGTTAATTGTTGTGAGCACCCTTCTACCAAAAATTTGACAACAAGTTGGGCAATGTAGAAGATCTCAGATGAATTAGTTCAGCGCTGTCAGAACTAAGTTATCCCCCATCCACAGTTAGCTTTTTTGTCCCAGTCGGTGGAGACTGTTGTCCTTCTGTCGGTTTCCTTCTGACATCCGCAAAGATATCGAATTTCTTTGTTCTCAACCTGAAAGATATTTAGAACTTTGGGTACATGGAGCTCAGGTTATGCTGAAAATATTTTCCATGTTTCCATATCCTACATGCATGTTAACCAGTATGTGTGTGTAAGCACATCCTGTGAGACGGATTTGAAGCGATTCACAGGAAAATATGCTCATTTATAGGATTTGACGACTGTACATCTTGTGCCGGTCTTTAGTTCAAACAAAAACTGGACGATTTTAATGAACAGAAGATGGACAGTACAAAACTGCAGGAACTATGAGCTGTGATTTCGTCACATACAAACTTAACCCCTACTCGTAAAGGTTTATTCGCATCCAGCTGATGCTTATATCAATGGAGAGTGGTACACTACTTGTTGAGGTTATCACGTTTTCATGTCTTGTATTCCGTGAACATATCAGACTATTTTTGAAAACATTATGAATGGGAAATTTTCAGATGTTTTGTATAAAAACATAATACCAAAAGGTATTTCTTTTGGAAAAATGGGTCTCTAAGCGCGGGACGTACATTGAAATGTCCTGGTGTTATGGCCAGTTAGCAAAACGTTCTATCAGCATACGATGTATCTTTCTTCGTCTAACAGCACACTTGCTGAGATGGATAAATGGTCTGGAGACTTAGCTAACAATCTTGTAAGGACACTTCGGTACCCAACAAAAATTCTCAAAAGATATCTCGTCATAACCATTTGTAAAGCACATACTAGCAAACCACGATGATTACCCCATCCTCACGGAATACAAGTCGGTCATACAC
The DNA here is from genome assembly GCA_008508345.1 of Paragonimus westermani. Lineage (NCBI taxonomy): Eukaryota > Metazoa > Platyhelminthes > Trematoda > Plagiorchiida > Troglotrematidae > Paragonimus > Paragonimus westermani. The sequence goes on along the minus strand of QNGE01006210.1, from coordinate 28,833 downwards.
AGCCAGTTTTACACTACACTAAGACAGCTCATTGCGGTATGAACGAGATGTGTGCGCTAACACAATAGACAAATACAATTGTATTAGGTTGTGAAGGAAATCAACAGGAGCTCATTATTGGTTGCTGGTTGTCGGCCCCAATTAAATGTCAACGATTATTGCTTTTCCATCAGAATATGTCGCCTGAACTTCGAGCAAGCGAATAACTCCTGGTACTCGGAATCCAGAACAGATATGCTGAAACACGTTATTGAAATGACAGATTTTACAAGTAGACACGTTCACCATCTTCCCAATGATGCTGTGTGCATGCAAACAATGTTAGACCTCTATTTTTGTTTGCGTTAGATAAATAGTTCGTGGTTCGTATCTTCCTGTGTAGTGTTCGCAATTGGTCGCCTACAAACTAGTGTTAGTAAAAGAATGATATACATTAAATGCAGTTTAATTCAATATTGTTGCCTCCAATAGTGTTAAGTAGCCGGCACCTAGAAAATGAGCTATTTCAAGGTTCTGACCATTTATAACGCATATATGGTGGTCAGATTTAAGCATTTAACCGACCACACAAAGGATCAAAGGTATGTATTGTAATTCTACTTGGTCTTCATGTTCGTATAATCTGACTGCATATTTCGACGCATTCGTCATGTATGTATGCAAACGTCAACTGCTGGATACACACAAACCACAGTAGTCATCAAATTAAGTACCATTTAACATTCAGGCTTATGCTGCCCCACTCTAGTCCACACTCTAGTCAGAATCAGTTAACTAGCTCAGACCATTGATATTCGCACAGGTGTCTACGAACCTAATGATTGATACTGGTGTCCGCTCTACGTTTAACTTACGTTTCGGTCATCCCACTACTCCTGTAGCGTGAAACAGCCGTTTCAGCTGTTCAGCGGTAGTAAAATTTCCCAGTCTCTGCTTTGAGACTGCTTTATTAACAAAACATCTAAGGAAGAAGAACTTGTTACATTCAGTCGCATCTATAAATTCTCCTTATGGCAGGAATGACTTCAGCCGCAACATATTTGGATCATCGTTCAAGCTAAACCAATCAAACTTTGGACAGTGTGTGAACTTAAAAGTCTTCTAAAGAGTTGTCCGAGTTGATTATTCTCAAAGTTCTGCTTAAATGAGTTGACTGATTTCCTTCTATTGACAGTACCCCTAAATCACCAAGCATAATGGCACTTGGTGTGAACGAATCTCCATGTGCTGTAGCTGAGACTTCACCCACATTATCTTGTCAGTATGCTTTGGGTTTGCAAGTCATATCATTAGGAAGTCACCTACTATATTTTAGTAACTTACGAATTTGTGTATTGCCTAAAGAGTGTCAGTACCATACAGATTATGCTAAGTTTCAACTGATCTCTTTATGCGTACAAAGCAGAAATGATGGAGTAAGTGCTTGTTTTCAGAATTTGCTCAATATTGTCCGGACTAAGACTAGGGAGAACTTCAACCACTAAAAACACACTGTAAGAAAGTTCAACGTTTACAACTCTAGCGTTATTTTTAGTATATTCCTGAGGATTAAGACTATTAAACGGAGGGTGATTAAAATATACGTTTCAGGAGACATTTGCAAGAGTCGTGTGCTTTCCACTAGATGTTGCACTGAAATAGCGTGTAAATGGTTGTGTACACACAGAAAGATACAAAGCTGAGTTAGGGAAACGAAATTTCCACACTCAGAGAATGACACAAACAAAATGTCTAGCTAAATTATAAGTTTCTTTACAACTCAGTCAATCATACAAACGGAGAGGTGAGTGTGAAGTCTGATTTGCAGTTTACACTCCAGTTCTTAACAGTTGCATGCAATTTGCCAATTTTACAGGAATGATTGGCCGTTCCTTATGTTCTGATAGGTGATAAACTACTACAGCTTGCCTAATTTTATCAGCTCCGATTATCTTATTACGAATATATTATTTGGGTTGCTCCCACCCAAAAGATTGCGCTGACGTTAATTACTACACAACAAATTTCCGTCCTGTATGACCTATACCATCAAACCCGTCAAGTGCAGTGAAACGAACTAACACAAAACTGTTCAACAATACACAGCCGTAAACCTCATTTTGTTGTTTGCTATAGATTGACAGTAGTTTACCCTGTGAGCGAAAATCTGCAAAGGTGATATTCTAAAGTTCTGTAACAAAACTGGCACTACAAATCTACTGTTAAGTTTTTTATTCGATTTGGTATTTAGACGTAGATGAAACTGTGCTATTAGAGAATATAGCGTTCCTATGGCCAGTATCATAAATGCACATATTCTTCGGTGACAAGAAAGTTTTTCTCATCGTTGAAAGCGCTATTTTGTTAACCTATCTAGCTTATTTAACCAGTTTTACTTAAGAATGGTCACGTTGAGACCTGAATAAGCCCATTTTTATTAACATGATATTTTTGATTCTACATATTTCGACGCTTCGTCGTAAGAAGTAGACGTTAGGCAAAAAAACAAGAGGCATTCAGGAACATAGCTTTGCAATATCAACTGAAATCGCAAATATCCAGAATAGAAAGTCTTATTTCCGGCTATAATAATCGTCTACTTAAAAAGGCAGCCGCACTGCTGACAAAAGATATCGGTGAACACAAGATCACATGCTGATGTAATTAATTGTCAGCTTGTCGATGAATTTTTGAACACACCTTCTTGAGTTTGCTAGTGCCAATTTGAGTCCATCCTGGGTGGTCGAACTTCATCAGATTTCAAGAAAATATCCAGAAGCTCAACTAAACCTGTGCAGCGACCTTCCACAGTGCGTTAACATTTTGGGCCGTTTTCCACAACCTGAGCTGACGTATACAAAGTGCTCCTGAAATAAAGTAATTCGTTTCGATATACGCGATACAGTGCTGACAAAAACTATACACTATTGTCTATGTTCCCACTACTTCGAAGATGGAGTACTGAACCAACTTCATTTGTTGGAAAAAATGCATGTTTGTTGAATGAATGCAACGGTGTTTACCTTAACGGTTGCTTCCGAATGACATGCGTTTTGAGTTTTGATTGGCTCCTCCGTAACAGATTTTCATCAACTTGACTTATGCAGTTCGATCGTTCAAACAAGTTGTTTTAATCACCACCTGTTACAAACCTATCGGAAGAAGCAGTCGCACATAGCTTGAAATGACTAGAGACGGTTTATCAAAAGTTTTGTTGGAAAAGCTGTCACATGAGTTCCGACTGACAAGAAGTACTCTGGTTAAGCCACCGCTGCATCTTACTCCCATCGTACTCACTATGTGCATTACTGCCAAATATCAATTCCCGTTCTTCGTCAAATGTTGATCCGCCCTAAGCGAGAGTACAAAATGAAGATTAGAATTTCTTCTGTCGGTCGATCATCGGAACAGGTCTTGCATGTATAGCTTTAGAAAAATTTTGTATACAACACTTTAAGTGTACAGGAGAAAATATTATAATACTACGCATTTAAGCTGGCTCACGATAAACTTCCTACAAATGGTCCCGAAGTAAGATCCCTGTTGCTCTAGATGTTTATGAAATCAGAAGTCAACATCTACTTTTAAAACCACTTATCAGCATTGCTTCTCCGCAGTAATGATTAGCAAGTGATTGGGACACATCTTGTATGCAGAAGCGTGTCATGTGTGATCGATTGATTATCTCAGTCGTTAACTCAAAGCTATGATTTTTCATTTTTACACAGCTCTTGTTGATATCAGTGGAAGACATCCCAGCAGTTGGCGGACCGACATATCAACACCAGATTACGGGCTTGTGGAACAGTAATCCATCTAATCGTACAACGACGAGTCACATTCAAAATATGGTTGTTATTTTTTGCACCACGCTTTGCATTCTGACCCTTATCTCACTTCCACTGCTTCTGTACGCATTTCGAAAGCGAGGCCAAGGACACAAAAGCGATGGCGAAAAAGATGCCGAAAACAGTGAGAACGCAAACATTACAGTCGAGTTTAAACAAGTCAGCGATGCGATCCCAGTGAAAACTTCGATCGTTGAAATGTCTACCCAGCGCAGTGATTTTGATCGATCTGAAACATGTGGTGAGGCAAACGATTTGAAAAGTTCATTGAACATGTACAGCGGCTCAACAATGTTAGGCGACTACGAACATCCAGTCAAAAGTGAATCAGCATGTTCTGTTGATCTTCTGAAGATCGATGTAGACGGTTACAGGCATCCTACTATTCTGCACCAAATTCGCACAACCAAGGTGGACTGTGAAGTGAGTACAAAGTTCATAGGCGGCGTTCAACTTGTAGCACTTTTCAAGTACCTATAAGTAGGATGAATGTGGTTTGTGGGCACAAAGCCTGTCTCAAGACCTCTCTGCATATGCGTTTAGCGACAATCGATGTCGGAAATTCACAGACTGCTTTAGATGCCTTTCAATACAAACTATCAAGATAACACCACAAATTGGGCTTCGTGATTTGTGGGATCCGTCGACCACAGGAATAACCGTGGACCCGTTGTGAAGTGTAGTTTTTCAAAAAATTACAAACGTTCATTCCATTAACCGATACACTCAGCAGTTTACTACACTGAAGACGGTGAACATAACAATTGGTTTCATACATGTTGTGTTACAAGTAAACTGGTCAACAAGCATAATAGAAACAAGTTTTGTCAGGTTCTTCGTGTTTCCCCTGTGGCTCATTTTCCATGCTGCGGACGAGAATCGCTGACTCATAATTATTCACCCTGCTCCCGTTCAATAGCTAGTAATCATTTCAAGATTTGGTTGGAACTATCTAAAAACAAACGGTAGCTATTTGTGGCTCTCTTGTTCAGATAATCACCCTAGCCTGTACCATCCAAAAACGTGCGTTTCATATTTGTCACTCCTCAGTAATTTATATCCGTGTCACGACCGGTAGTTGATCTCCGGCCAGCCATTCATGAGCCAACTCTTTTGACCACTGTACCACTAACCGCACCACAGAAACAAACAAATTATCATCTTTAAGCATATGTGAGTACCCGGACCATCTTTGTAGAAGACACAGTAACCGTCCCGTTAAAACCGGCTGAAAACCCAATGATCAGCACTTCTCAGGAAAGTTGAAATAAGCAAAAGTTTTGAATTTAACTTGGTGTCAAGTGTTCATCGATGCAATCAAGGTAAAGATTATTGTCTGCTCTGATTTTCTTTCTCCAGTCCGTGCGTTTCCCTTCAACATACAGCCCAGTCAACGAGCGTTCTCTTAGTACACTGTCTATAATGATGACGGTGATGAACTAACTTCCGGATGTTCGACTACTTATGGTTCATTAATTTCTGGTTGACTTCACACCGCAACCGATAACAGCCAACAGCATAAGTCGACATTTTCTGGCAATCTTAATTTAGTGAAAAATACCAAAACTTCAAGTGGACTGCACTGTGCGAAAATATCCTGGTCAGCCTACTCTATGCCCCTAATTTAATCTTGATTTGATGCATTACGCGTGTGCCGCAGTAATTACCTCACTTTCACTTAACTCTAACCCACTGTTTGAGCTTCAGAAAGAACTGACTTGACGTCATGGTTTTCATCTGCCGGTATCTTTTGTTCTGGCTCATTTCGTAAGAGCGGTGCAACAGGCTGAACTTGACAGTGTCCTAGCCACTGATCAAGTCTGTGTACCGAGTCCAGTACACTCGAAGTTGTAACTGGTTCATCCTTCAGGAAACTGTGTTTCCCTATCTCGTGTTTACACTGAAAGCCGGAAACGCTACTGGTGCCCCGATGATCACAAGTTGATGGGTGTTAGTGGAACATAAATCACGTGTGCAACCTATGCTTTGCAGAAGCATTGTTTGAATGTGGCACGAGTGTGAAGGAAGAAGATATTAACAAATGCCACTCGGGCTTTGATTATTCGGAAGTTCCCGTTTTCTCATTCTCAGTTGTAAGTGACATGGTTGAATCATTGACGGGTACAACCGCAAACTTAAGTTGATATGTCTACTCGAAACAGGAAAATGGCCCGGCTGTCAGGTTTTTACTCAGTGTGATGTAAGTGCACATGTATTCAGGAAAAAGACGTTTTACACAGCCTGTCCTGACCATGTTTGAATATGAAGGCACTTGGGACACCATGTATTTTACATCACACAAGTTTCAGGTTGTGCATCACACTATCAAGTTGAAAAGTACAGAGGCATAGACCACTGCAGCGCAACTATGAGACAAGAAAGCTACCATCTAGATGTGAAAAACAACAGCAACACTCCATCACTGTTCAGTCAGTAGACATTTCATTGACAGGCGATATATGTAGAAAGTGCCGCAATTATTTTGGAATGAAACCCATTCATCTGAACAACTCTCATACCAGTGGTATGGTCTCATAAGTTTGTGGATTTCCCATAACGTTACGTTAGGAAGAATAATTGATTTTCATTGTTTGAAAATGTTATTTTATCCAGATATAATGTAATCTTCACTTAAACGCTGGTTGCATATCACGTACAGTCCTTATTTGTGTCCAACTGGACTCAAGCACAATGTTTTTCGGTCTGTTTTCCAACTTCTCTGTAGAATTTCGGCCTCAATCAGAACTTCTGCAGCCCATACTTATTCACCGATATGACAAGAAACGTGGAACAACCTGTCGGCAATACCAAACTCAACTTGAATGCTTTTGTCAACTTGACTCACCAACAGACCACAGAACCATTCTCAAACCAGCTCACCTTGATTACATTCGACGAGACTGCACCAATCCTCAGTCTCTTTCTCACTCAACCAGTTGTCTCAGACTCCGGTCGCGGTGGAAGTGACGATGATGCACATGGTACAAAAACTGAGCCACTTATCATTCCAAAGTCCTGACCGCTCAACCCCTGCAGCCGATCAGATTGTCTGTTGAGTAAGTTCAAACTCATAATGACAGTATGGCCTGAATAAGCAAAAGACTGTTAGTTATGCCTGTATTCGTTCTCTCAGACCAGGCGGATTAAAGTACAGACCGGCAGGTATCGCAGGTGGATCTAGGCTCATAAATATTACTGTCTGGTGAGAAAGTAGTAATCAGCTGTGGGAGTAGTGAAGGGTTGATCTAGAACTGGTTGACTCACGATCATCTTGCGTGAGGGTTTCAGACGGGACAATAAAATCTTCGAAATGCAATGTTTAGTATGATACAGCCCAACAAAATTTGCACCAAGTACATTCTGTCTTGATATCTTGCGATCTGCAACCGAGAAAGAATCCACTACCAACGCACATCACATCAAACAATATTCAGGAATCAACTTGTAGGCATGAAATTTTGATAGATGGAAGATACTGTGAAGGAACAATATATGTTGGAATGACTCTTAAAAGCAAAATGCGGGGTAGCAGAGATCGCCACAGCAAATTATTGGCTGAAAGCTAAACGTCGCAAAATCATCAATTGATTCGTAGCGTTCAAGGAGTGAACACGTTTGAGCCCTTTCCTAGAGAGTAGCCATGTGTCTTGAGAATCTCACAGTGCACACCCAAAAACAGATGGTGTTATAACGTACTCCATTAAAAAACAGAGAGCACAGTCTTATTTTCAACCTCTTAATACACATTCATTGAGTACCGACTGATGTTATTCTATATACTGCTCTATGGTCAATTGGTTAGTCTTTGACTATAGTTTGTTCACATGCCTTAATGATTAACACTACGTTTGTCACTTTGATTGTCTGCGTCAATTATTTGCTAACAGACCATCGAATATTTGATCATGCCTTGTACCAACCTCTAGATTCGAGTGTTGATTACGTATCAGAAAAAGTGGCGGATTTCTCTCAGAGGCCGTTAGTTAATTAGATGAAACATTGAGTCAGTTCGAAATATTTCAGCAACCTAGTCGGGATTCGTGAAACCCTGGCCACCTTTCCACATATCCAATGTTGAAACAACAAGTTAATTGAGAACCGAGTACGTATAAATTCTAGGGCGTCTGATAATAACCAATAGCCAGCGTGAATGGACTATCGTCAATTTATATATATATATATATATATATATATATATATATATATACGTATTTACTGCCAATGAAGAGTAAATTCAAGGCAACACTCTCAGAAATAAGCTAATAACTTTCTCGCTCAGCATACAACCAATTTCTAATAATGGTGTTCACACTGGTCACTGTTCTGATTTGAGAACAGAAGACTTGACTTTCGTAGGTTGAACCACTATGAAAAGTGTCTGCTATTCCGGCGCCATTATTCAATAACGTATTAATGTGTATTTTATACAATAAATGTTTGCTTTCCAGACCATTATAGCAATTTTCTACCTGCGAGTAATAACCAGCAAGTTTCACCTGATACCTTAAAAGTGGTCCTTTTTCAGAGTCGTCCATTTAAGAAAGCACTGTCGGTTGTCTGAAACTTATTTGAATATTGAATGCTATGATTTTTCAGAGAATCTGTTCTATACAGCAGATGGAATTTAGTGAACACAAGATAGTAAGCACTGTTTCACCTAAATCTCTGTTAAATCGTTTCATGCATTTTGTTCCAGATAAGATAAGAATTGTAGTTAATTATACATGCATGCTATCTGTCGCTTCAAGTGAATTACAAAAGGGGTTGTCTATCCACCAATGTCGTTAATCCCCTTGTTTAAGGTGTTAACTTGCTTAAATAAGGCAAATCGAAAATCTCAGTTCTAGCCGTCCGTTTGTAAGTTTTGTTGTAAACTGTATAACAAAAATAAGTGTGAATTAGTTATTCAAATTTAAAACTGCTTCGTCAGGTTCAACACGCTGGTTATTGGTCAAACTAGATCAGACCAACCGCATACGGATCCATCTTGCGGTGGGTCTGGTAATGATGATCAGCATAAGTTAAACAGAGTTACCTTCAAATTGGAGAATGCTGTCTATCCAGAACGTCAGCATACTGCCTTATAACATTATCCAAATCCAAAATAATTTTTCAATCCAAACGCAGACCTGACTGGAAATTCCTAATAACGTACGGTTCGATCTGAGATATCGATTGCATCGTTGAATTTAGGCGTGTGATCTGAATGCCCTTTTATCTCGAACAAAGGTTTATGGCACAACATATTACGCGCAGCAAAAATTTGGTTCGCAACACGACGGCTACATCAACAAACTATCATTATTGAAGAAGTCACCGTTTCACAGAGTGTCACAAACACTTACTCAACAACAACAGACAAAAATTGTGCTCCCCATTTAACAGCCGATAATAACTTTGCTGAAAAACTATCTTTCAATGCGGAAAACAGTGCAAACTTATAAGTTTCCTACTTCGTAAACACAATTCTTCAAAGTTCGTGAATAGCTTAGTAGCACAACCACAATTTATCGTGCACAGACTACTATGAGCTTCGAAGGTTAAAAATAGCTTATCATGCACTTCTACTCCTCTTTCGGACAGCATTAAAAGAGGGAGGTTTGAAATCTTATGAATAGACTAACCCTTAAACTGCTGCAACACAAATTTCACTAGCTAAAGCGTGTGACATTGCCGCACACTTCAGGCTCAACGTGTATCCTGTCGCACCTTCGAAATGCTGAATTAGCCTGCTTAATTATAAGTACTACGACCTTGAGTCCGAATCTCCTCATGGTTCGATGTGTTTCACGACAAACCGTGTTGACACACTGTGTTATAGATCTAGAGTGTGGTCAGCCGTAACGGCCTTAATAAACTATGCTATGCACTCGGAATTAAAGACTTCGAACAGCCCTGGAAATCGTAATCAAATCGAAACCTCCCACGCAAGGACCAAGAAAAACTCGTACTAGTTACAGTAAGCAATTCGTTTTCATGAAACGAGAAGCCAAATTTATGAGTGTACAACAGTTCCACAGTCCATCATTTGCTAGTCGTATTAACACATACGATCTGTAATTTAATTCATGCATTACAGAATAAAGAAATTGGCGAATAATGGAAAGCATGACATCAAGGCGATTCATCCAATTTTGATTCGGTATTTTTAATGCGAAGTTTGGATTGGTCTCCTTTTATGTCTTCTTTTGTGTTGAGGTTCAGTGAAGCGGCTAATTGAGTAAATGCCCACCACATGAACATTCAACTTGTGTACGTAGAAACCTGTTTCATCATATGCAGATACTGTTACATGTACGTGTCTGTATATTTCTGTTTATGCTCGCTGAATAATGTATGTACATAAGCGTCCGTGAATGCGCGCCTTGTTCCATGTGTTTAGTTTGTTAGTATACGTAAAAGACACCAATAAAGTTAGACGCGACGGATCTGACTCGGTGAATTCTGCACTCAGTAAACCACAATCGCTCAACAGTGACAGTTCACGGAGCTTCATAAAGAACTGTTGGTTGTCTACTTCGCACCAGAAAGGAAATTTTGCTGGCACGAGGTTCAGGTTACTTGATGGACGGAATGAGATTGCTTGTAACACCACACCAGTGACGATACTAAACTGAACGTTGATTAAATTGTACAGAAAACAGCTTTATTACACTGTATACTTCCTCCCCAATATCCCCCTGAGTAGTGTCTCAAACTACTCAGCAAGAAGCTAGTACACACGTTCTTGTTGAAATTCAAGAAAGTCTTCTAGACATCCATCTAATTTTCCATATTTTTGAGAACTTTCTAGAAGGTTTTCTCACGTTGCTTACTCCATGATGATTGACCGTTGGGTATTGAAGTCACTATACGACAGGTAAAAATATCCCATTTTAAATACATATAAATAGCATATAATTTGCACATTCTTATCAGACCGTGTTATGCCATTCATATATCATGAGGATGACGTTCCATTTTGACAAACAGTTCGCACGATTAACGTCTAACAAGTAGCATAACAAGATTGTCGAAGGTGTTTTGGTGACTGACAAGCTTCTACCGTGTGCCCCACTTTAACGCTTCACTGAAGTGTCTGGGAACGATTATCAGTCATCCACGGTAAGACTGTATACACACATATGTACTATTCAAGCGTTAAGAGAACATGTCATTAGTAGAGAATTCTCCAAAAAATTATAACAACCAACGATTACTGCATTTGTAAGAACACTGACGTGTTCCAACTAATAGACATGATCACTGAAAATAACACGCGACAGACCATAACCAGCGTTTGAAATTTCAGTTCGTCTCTACGGGCTTAAACGTTCGAATAATGAACACAATAACACAAAACTTTATGGCTTCGAAATGTTTCGGAATTTCCCCTGTTAAATGTGGGATGAAATTAAGCGCAAAAGGTTTGGTTGGTTTAATTTACAAACAACAGCACAGCCGCATAGACCAAAAGTAGTGTGACTGACTTTATACTGGCAGGGCTGTCCGTGCATCTGATCTATCGATTCATGGATTATTGACTTATGAGTTAAAGTTGTGAAGTGATGATAATCGACACTGTTGGAGTTTCGCCGAATATTTTCAAAAGGACTTTTAAAAGATATGCAGTCATCTATTAGAATGATCTCGTTGAGAAACAACTAGCATAAGAAGAATTATAATCTTGACCAAAGTTACAGCGATGCACCAGTGATATTCGATCCTTCAATGTTGCACAGACGCCTCCGCATTGGGTCTCGATATGGTCTCGCTGAACTTTCTAAGATGACCATCATTCTTGATAGAAATGACTGACTATTTTGAACGATGTCCTGGGATGCCTTTTTTGGGACTGGAATTTTGTAAGTAGGAATATTCCACTTTTGTTCTGTATGTTGTATAACTTTGCACCATTCCATTCAAGGTATATGCTACAAAGCGCTTTGTAGTCCAGTTTTCTGTTTGTACATCTTTCTAGACAGACTCTCTGATATGGCAATAGAACAAATACGCGGCTGTCATACATCTCTTCATTTTTCTCCTTGCCACTATGCTTTACTGTCGGTCGGATGCCAAGGTAATCTGGCTGAAGTTAGTTTGAATCCGAGGCATCGGTAACATTCAGTGCAACTAAACCAGTGTGTCCACAGACCAAAATGTTTTGGTCTAAACTCTGCTTCGTTCTCAGTTGCTTTTGCCGACCACTGTTTTTGATTGAGGTTTTATTCTATTCGATTCAGTCAGTGGTACACGTTTGGGAACGACCAGAAAATGTACTTCTACGTGTGCACTTGTGATAGGGCTGTATTCGTCGTTGTGTCGATGAGTTTAATCCAGGCATGGCTCAATTAGCCCATCTAAGTCATCCGCCACATTTGTTTCTACTACTGAAACGTTAGCTGACAGCACAAATCGAGTAGTTTTTGATCAAACGTAAGTGGCAATCACATTATGTCAACCATTCCCCTGACTACTTACAAATTTCAAGTTGAGCAGCCCAGTCGTTTCAACTTGAATTAGAAATCGTAGTAAAACTGATACCGGCTGGCGGAAATCGAACAAATTAGGCATCGTTCACAAGCCAATGATTTATGAATGCCTGGTGAATGATACGGTAATTAGTACTTTTGGGTCACGTAAGTCACGTGTACCAGCGTTTAATTCGCGGCCGTGTTATTATTGTTGATTGACGATATGCTTAAGCAAGAGTAATACACAGAACTGGCACAACAGATGACAGAGCGAGAAGTCCTTTACACTTGCATCCATTGACTTGACGATAAACGTTCTTTGTCTTTGTGATGCGTTCACGAACTGCTGATAGCAACTCGATTATCAATCACATCTGGTCGCAGCTTTTAAGTACACTTTCCAGCTCGTCCGAGCACCGGGGTCGAAGAGAGCTTACTGACAATGTTTCAGCGGTGGAGATATTATAGTTCACTCCAAAACCCGTGCACCGGATTTTCTTGTAAAGCCCGCTTGTTGAACAGACTTCTGTTGGTCACATAGTGTGCACATTCTTGCTAAAACTTAGCATCAGCCGAGTGCTCCTAAAGCCTAACCACGTCATGGTTTGTCTTTTGCAGTCTGTAATCACCGTGTTTAGGTTTGACTGTATCGCAATTAACCACTACAGTCGCCTTTAGCCAAAGGCGTCTACCCAATAAGCTCGCATGGGGAAATGTCACATGAGCGGCGCATTCCGTTTGTGTCCTGAATGAAATGATCTCGGTGGGTAGATTTAATCCAATACACTGTGACCGCATAATGTATAGGCACATTGTTAACATGCTCTCATATGCGACCTGCTATGTTTGGTTATACACGGATGGCAACGTTTGGCTAGACGTTCAAACAACTGGGGCAACAAGGTCGTATGCGTCCAGTAGTTGATAGTCTCCAACGCGATGTCACGTCTTTGCCGACAATAACTAGAATAAATTGTTGATAACCTCGGCTCAAGAAACAATAACGCACGGCCGCAGACTTTCATGAATTAGACTCAATAAGAAATAGTCCGACTTGGATACGAACACTTAAGAGATCTTGCTCTCTATCCACACAAACGCAACTGAAAAGCACAGTGCCAGGTAAATTTCTAGGGATCTAAAATAGCATTATGTTTGATGTTTGTTGAGCGTGTAAAAAGGTTTTATGTATCAGACAATCCTCTTGCTTGTGATGAATGCGTTTCGCGTTTTAACAACAGTGAACATTTCAATCCTGACTCCAACTGTAACTTTCACAGCTCATTTTAAGTGTCGATCGAATTACTGGGTGTAGAAAGTCATTGTAAATTCCAATATTAAAAACGTTCATTCATTTCCATTTAACCACACAAATTTGGCAATGCAGGTAGTCAATACTGAGATGGAGTTAAGCAAGCCGTCTAGGTGGTTGATACGCTTGAGCGGAAACGGTAGCGCTTAACCGCAATGAGTGCATAGTCATTTGGACGCTAGTGTGTCCAACTGAGTTGGATTGTCAAGTTCAGGTTTGCCTGCCGGACGCTGAGCAAAGAATCCGGATACGCATATAGAAACCTATAGCCGCTTTTTTATTAAAGAATAAATTAAGAATACGATAAAACTAAACAGTAGGTCAAAAATTGACAGTATTTCCTGAACACTGTCATAAGCCTAATAGTGTTCACCTAAGCACAGACAAATAAAAAGTTTCCATCATTCCGACAATTTATTTGCTTGATTATAAGCATTTCACTCGTTTGTGTAAGACTTTTAACAGGTGAAAAATTGTGACGAACTCTAGTAGTTTGAATGTTTTATCTGATTCATAAATATGAACAAAACTTTCCCATCGTGTCACTTACACAAATAGTCCTCTAGAAGAAACATTTCTAGCGATACCACACAACGTTCTGTCGTAAGATATCGGTACCTACTGCCTTCGGGTACGTAACCACCGAATTCATCCATTTTGTTTCATCGTGGGCAATGTTCAGTCGTTTCTCAGCCTCTCAAATCAATAGTTACTACCGGTTGACCATCACTCACATTTGATCGCAGCATTCCCATTCAGGTAAACTTGCCACCCAGCCTCTTTCGCAATGAGGCACTAGACTCGAGTTTCGCACTCATCAGAGCACGTCAGTGGTGTATACCCTTGCCACGGCCGGGATTTGAACTCAGGACATTCCAATCAGGAAGCAACCGTGTGAACCACTGCGCCATTGACCTCACATTAGGCACGACCGAATTATCAAATGTGAACGCTCGACCACTCTCGCTTGTGATCAATGATCAGGTTGCTCGATCGTCTCGAGAGGAGACACAGTTAGTGCCTGTTAACTCCAATCGATAACCCCGCGATTAGGACTTCCAAGACAGGTCAAGATCACTGATCTCATTAAACATGCAAGGCGATATTTTAAATTACTGGTGAGTAGTCGGTGAGTTGGTTTATTTTCAGGTTGACCATCCTCCGGAGACGATCGGGCAACCTGATCAGTGCTCACAAGCGAGAATGGTTGAGCGTTCACATTTGACAATTCGGTCGTGCCTAATGTGAGGTCAATGGCGCAGTGGTTTACACGGTTGCTTCCTGATTGCAATGGCCGAAGTTCAAATCGCGGTCGTGGCAAGGATATGCACTACTCATGAGCTCTAATGAGAGCGAAACTCGAGTTTAGTGCTTCTTTTCGAAAGAGGCTGGCTGGAGTGTCTATCTGAATGCGAACGCTGCGATCAAATGTGAGTGATGTTCAGCTTGAAAATAAACCAAATCCCCGACTACTCATCAATAGTTATTACTCAATAGGTTTTCATGGAACAGGCATATGCACGCGTCGTGTTTGCCTTGTGTCGTAAATTGTAATGGATTGTTTACAACAGGCATCACAAGATTCATACGGTTAAAGTGTGGCAACCTTGTTGAAAGGGACGCAGAAAAGTCATCACAGGCACCGATGAACATGAAAGTGGGTAATTAATTTATACAATTTGATTGTCCTTAACCAAAATCTCTCACATTTCACGCGGAGGTTTTGTATATAAAATTTGTATGGGAAGATATAAAACATTATTTGAACTACACAAAATCCGTCGTTTACAGAATCTTATTGTCGAGTGAGAGATGGAATTTACCTAAAGTAACCTGTGTGGGTAAGACGGAGGACAGAAAACTGTGACCCATTTAAAATGAACTTATCCACTGGAGGCTAGCAGGATGCAAGGACAATTGGGAAGGTTGATTAGACAGCATAGTAAGCTTCCCAAGTGAGTATCTTTGAACAATGTCATAAGCATTCTAGACACCCACTGGACTATCTTGCTTTAATTCACCAACTGACTAGGACCGACTAAACTGACTGTTCTCCAGTAGTGGTGCCTAGTCTATTACTTACGAGAATGCATTCAGCACAACATAACCGGTGAATGTACACTGGTTGATATCTCGTCATCTTAAACAAAAGAAAGCTGTGAGAGACAATCACGCACTAACTATTTGTATGCACGAGGTAGTATGAGGTAGCTTCGAGGAATTGAATCACCTCGAGATTCCAACCACAACAGGATGATAAACAACTGCGATTCTGACGCAAAAATCTTGTGGTAAATCACTACTTTCAAAATACCCGTGGGAAAATAGGCTGCTCACCTTATGATAGCAGGTGGCCTACCGGAGTAGACCCAAGTATCGGAGGTCACCAATTGTCCTGTGAAGAGATGTAAACTGATATCTCAAGTGACTAGATGACGAGCCACATATTGAAAAAATGAGTACAAAATGAACACAACATAGTGAACTAGTTACACGACTTAGTTTATCGAACTATCATTCTGGTTATGCCATCAAAAAAGAAAAAACTTGGTTTGTGCTGGAAACTGTTGGTTGGCTGAAAGTGTGGTTGGTCCAACCGTTGTCTTTACCCAGTTAGTCTTCTCTTGCATAAATGGTGTAATAGCTTCAGTGCTCTACTACAAAGTTTGCTTTCTCACGTAAGGCGAGCGCGGGCCTAGGACGACAGTAAATGCCTACTTTTCGTTGCTGCGCGGTGAACATGTCAAGGAAAAGACCATCACAAAATCGGTCATTTTAAATTACTACCAGGTATCGATTTACGCGAATGAAAACCCAACTATTAGTTTCTTAAACTATTATGACCAAAACTAACATAAGTATTGCTACTGTAGCTAACGCGCACCGATAGACATAACGGCTTTTGCTAAGGCTGATAGCCAGAGAGTTTTGATTGGATGATCTTTGATTGTACTTGGTGATTTTTCACTCTTAATATTAAAAACTCCAAACATTTTTCTCAAAAATTAGAATGCTAGCGCACTTTTAACCTCTTTGACTGCAAATGCCAATTTCTGTGCTCATAACGGGGATGTGGAAAAACAAGCGGATGAGTCTTACTTGAAAATAGCATTAAAAACATGACGTGGTAACAATCCAGCAACTGCCTTCGTTGGAACATTTGAAACGGTGTTTTAATTGTCAACTTCAAAATTTTTGACGCATAATTGGTGAAACAGTGAACATTTTACACTCAAATTTCACCTACTGAAACGATGGTTCATGAACATTTTTATTGAAGCATTTTTGGCGGGAATAGCGTAAATCTGATGGGTGCCTGTAGCCTCAGGCTCCCGAATTCGTGTGTCAGACCTGAAACAAAATTGTTGCGGTCTTAGATCGATAAAGCTGTAGCCTGCGATTACACAGTGAAACGTATCTTGCACCCATTCAAGTTTACTGTTATCAGGATTTTACACTCTGTCATACTGCACGCTACAACATATGTGCCATTCATTCAGTGATTGTGCATACCACACATCACTGACTACAGTTAGTAAATTCATGTCAACAGTACGACAAAAAATTTAAGGTATTTTTGAGATGAACCAATTCTTTTTACCGCATTAGTTTTCGCACTCTTCAGTGGGTACTTCTTTTAAACGCCCAAATGTAGACAACCTTATTTTGTGGCCGAGTAGTGTTGTCGGTCAATGAACTTATAAATTAAGAGACAGATGGCTGCCAGCTGCCTCATTTCGTTGAGCAATCAGAATCGCGATTCGTCTTATTTGAACGTTGCTCACATTTGATTGTAACGTTCATACGTTCAGCCCTATGGTTCAGTCAAGCTC
Source organism: Paragonimus westermani (assembly GCA_008508345.1). Taxonomy (NCBI): domain Eukaryota; kingdom Metazoa; phylum Platyhelminthes; class Trematoda; order Plagiorchiida; family Troglotrematidae; genus Paragonimus; species Paragonimus westermani. Next base: position 11,408 of record QNGE01006210.1, on the reverse strand, counting down.
TTCCGAAAGGAAGCAACGATGTGTGTTTTGTTCTTGTTAGGATCACTTGATAGCGCCCATGTTTGCTGCTATCGAGATATGAACTTCAGCGCAAAATGTCATATGGCAACCGGGTTGATCACTGAACCATTAGCCACACGATAAACCTAACCGGATTATCCAACTCACCTATGAATATGACACAAGCTGCGGGACAGAATAGAGAAGACTCGTAAATTATCCTGATAACTCCGTTAGATAACCCCATCCGTAGGACTTCTGCTCATGTTAACAGCGCGGAATCCATTTTTTCTCATTAACTAATGCTTCGATTACTGGGAATTGACTAATAAAAATATCTTACAACTGAACACTACAGAATTTGAGGTCGATTCAAAACACACGTCGATTTGTGCTTTTCTAAGTTAACTACTGGTGATTAGTGTGGCTTTGGCTTGGTTTAAACCAGTGACAGAAAAGATGCAACTTTTAGCAGTCCATATTTTCCCACGGAGACATGATGTCACCGAGGGTGCAAGGAATGTGCGCGTTTGAGTCATGTGCTAACTATCTGAGAACTCCTGTAGCGGCTTTCCTATCGGAGCTTCTGCCGCAATATCATAGTGTGCGGACAGCATGAAAACCCCAGACTATTAACGCTGATTTAAATTCAAATGCAACTCGCCTTGCTCAGCAGATTTTTGCCGACCCATAAAATTTAACGAAATATTAGCCCGTGGCATGAAGCGATCGAAACAACTCCGTTTTATAAGTCAGTTCGCCAGACCACCTAAAAACATGCAACATACGATATGATGGCTAGGTAACTGGGGCTCTAATGAAAACATTTTGGGTCAATGGCGTGACTTCAAAGCTTGAATAGCAACGTATCTGTGATACAACGGAATACTATTTGCGCCGTTGCTTCTGACTCAGAGTTGAACCTAACCATCTCGTAATCAGATTACCTGTCCTACCAGTTATTTTTTCAGTGATCGCGCCAGTCTACTTAGGAATGCCTGCTTGATATCAGACACCTTGGCTGTTTCTAGTTGAATAGCATACCTAATCATGACTTCAAAATCAGCAGTCTCCAATTCTGTGCAGTTTTTGTTTTGCCTTTCGTCTACCTTGTCAACAGTTTTAATGAACACGATATCTTCAGTTTACACCTTCGCGGACGTAAGAACAAACAGGATAGCTCTGGAATGGTTCGTTTGTGTTGGTCGTTAAGTTCGTCAATTACGCGTTTTTTTACAAATGGGTTTCCCAGATCTGTGATTCATTTACAGCATACCACACATATTAAACAAATGCTTTTGCGTTGTTCGCTTCCTAGTGGATTGAACGGTTTACTGCACTTATTATCTTATTTCTTGGTAATTTTTAATTAGAAAGTTTCGCCACATTTTTTAAGTGACATTCTGGTTATGAGCTAGGAGTATGATGTATTTATTCCATTCATTTCTAGGACGAAATATCATAATTTCGTATGCCTAATCTGAGGGACACTAATTGATGTTCTGCCTCAGTAGCCATTGGGAGACTGGCTCCAATCACACACAGAGCTCGCGTACTTTTGTGATTTAGTGCGACCACCTGGTGCGACCGAGTAAAAGGGCCTGGATTTACTAATGTCTCATTAATTACTCGTCGCCATCCACCGTCACACACACAAAGGCTATAATTGTGAAGAATAGATACAATGTAGTGAACTTTTTGTATGTAAGCAAGTTAAACGAACAAGCCTTTTGCAGTTTAAGTTGACGTAAATAACAATAAGTCCCTAAAAGAGGGACGGTAGGGAGGTGTTTAGTGGCAAGTTACGTAGACATGTACAGTAATTCGACAAAACGCAGTGAACCTAAGATAAATACTGACTACTTTTGGTCAGAAAACGAGAGATTTTTTATCGAATTTCAAAAAAAACCTCCCGATTAAACAGGCGGTGAAGAAAAGTTCATATCAAATCAGCTTTACTACCAATTTCCTAGTTGTTGACCGGTAATTTTATTGTTTTACATAAGAGACGTAAGGTTTAGATGAAAGCCGAACAGACAGTAGTAAATCGGAACAAAGTAATCAACCTGGATAATTTTCGTGGGTACAGCAGTTACTGGACTATATTTATGTGAGAAGTGGGAGGACTCAAAATAGCATTCTCCATTTTCAAAGCCTCTGAACAGGGAGAACCCCATGCTAAGACATTTACCATGATTCTGAACTATTTTTTAACGAAATATATTGGAAAATTTGCAGCTTTTTGAAATCGATCAGTCAAATTTTCTACATCAAACTTCCTTTAAATTTAGATTGTTCACAGACGTTCCACAAACAAACTTCAAGTCCGACAGTTTGGTGACTGTGATGAGGTGATTGGCCTCTGTCGTGCAAAGTGACCGAATTACGAGAAATTGGAAACGGAACAAAATCTCCTTACTTCTTGTGAATTTTTCCCCGTCAATTTCGGAACGAGTAGCAGTTATAATTTCTGAGTAATGTGTTCAAGCGAGCAGCAATTTTACAAACTTCAGTTTTATTCTTGAAGCAAACTTGTCTATTTTTATCCAAACTCCATTGTATATTTTTTGAAAGCTGAGAAATAAATAAATAATTTTTCAGGGCGAAAACTCGAAAGATCTTGTATATATCGGACACTGTGTACATAAAAACGTTGCTCCGAGTCTTATCACGATAAAAATTTCCGGAGTTACCGCGAATAGTTTCATCTCTGATCACTTTTCCGAAAGCTTCCTGTCTATAAATGACTTGTTTTTATTGAACATTGGCTGTCTACATAAATGTACGCCGAAAACCCAACATTTCTCTGAGTTTGGTTCTGTTCGTAGGTCGTCTTTATTGTGATTACCCTTGTATAACCGTTCCTGAAGGCAACACGTTTTAACAGACAGTGTTTTATTGAAACTGACACACAGTTGTAAGTTTTCGTCCGCAACAAGTAAACCGTTTTGACATAACAAACAATGGCATGAACTGATATTCACTTTTCCGTGGATAGCGCTTAAGGTCGTTCGGGAGGTGAACATAGTTTGTTTGTGTGATCTTTCATGTCAGTAATCAGGATTCATATATGATCAGTAGGGTCTGTTTGATAATGTCTTATCTTCAGAAAGTGGTATTTGCCACTGGCGTCAGCACAATTAGTTCGACCACCTAATGTCCAGGAGTAGTTAATTTGTCCATCCATTATTTCCTACCTGTTTTTCAAAAATTATCAGCCATTGCTGGTGATCGTAATTTGACCTGCAAATAACAGTTGAATTGGGTTAACATGCCATTGTTATTTACTATCACAATTAACCACGTAAATAACGTTGTTTTTTTTAAAATATCATCCGTGAGAAAACCACAAGCGATCTCTATTCGGGAATGCTCATAATTAGGAGGGAACTGAGAAATTTATTGTCTCGATAAAAATTACATACGGACGTTTGTTGAAAACCCTTTTTGCATAGTCTAGAGTCTACTGTTTTCTTTGAAAGGATTTTAAATTCCGAAATAGCGCACCCTGAATTACTGACTCAGAGGGGTCGACCGGCTCTTAGAACCTCGCCGACTATTTCACCGTGGCTGATGTCTTTAGCGTCAGATTCCCTTTCGGACTCCTCTTGGATGTCACTTTTAGTAGCTAAGGGATTTTTACTTGGATGATAAACGAAAATGTCAGCATTTCAAAAGGAAAGTATCTGACAGGTAGCAAAACGATTAACCCAGAGACCACCACCAAAGTATCTTACACCTGTTTCAATCTTTCTGGCTCTCTTTTTGAAAAAAGTGTATTAGCTGACAATAGTAATCCGGATAATTCCCTGCAACCGCAGTAATTGCACTTTAGTGCAGTATCTTTCTATCGCATCTTACATCCTTTCATTTAGTCATAGATCTTGGGTTCATGTCTCCGGCCTTCGTGGGGCTACTGAGACCGAACGAGGAAAACCAACCGTCCACCACTTTGATGATGGTCATTTGAAACAGCTGTTATCAGCTGTTATCCTTTTTTACCACCGTGATAAATATCTGTTAGTTACTAAACTAACCATACAAACATTTGATCGGTCTCAGAAAAGGTGGATGATGTTCATTAAACACCTCCCTCTTTGTTAGACTTATGCTGATATTCATTTACAAGTGTTGGTAAGGGGTCCAGCCGTCATCTTCACAGTTTTAAGTTATTTCACTTCGATTAAATGCTGCAGATTGACTTTTAAAAACTGCCCATAAATGTATTTGCGTGCAACACTGCGTTGACCTCAGTAGTTACATAATCTGTTCATTTGACTTTTTGATACCGTTATTCCATCAAATGACAGGACGATTGATACACATGTTGTGATGAGATGATTTGGGCTGTAGTTAGCTGTTCTCTGTCTTTGTCCACTGGGGCTTCTCTTTGTTCCATCGTAAACTAATTACTGTTACCCGAGGTGCTCACCGATAATGGTTGTTGTTGGTTGAACTGTAGGTCACGTAGGTCTAGCTGTTTTCAGTCCACCACATGTTCTCGAAGGCGATTAGAGTAGGTAGTACGTTATCGAGTTGGTCGTACATGTCCAAACCTCACATGACATAACAAGTCCGCGGGTATGTGATTTGTGTAAAGATAATTGGGAGAGTACGTTCTGGTGGATCGATTTCCCTGAGCGAAAACCACACGACGTGGACTGTAGACGGGATTGTTTCATATACAGAAACGGACGATGTTTTGAGTGATTTCATTTTGAATCGGAAAGTATTTTTGTATATCCGCCGTGCTCGTCTCAAGAAACTTCCTACGTACAGAACACACGTTTTGATTTTGGAAGGCTCTCACAAACCAGCTGATAGCGTGACGACTGGTAATTCATTAAACCCAGCGCTGGCGGACATATTTCTGATTGTGATTGAAATTCACCTGTCTGATTTCGTTGGTGGTGCGAATTCCTATCAGTGGTTTGTGGAAAACATTATAATTTTTAACAGTAATTTTCATTTTCCTGCAATTTGCGACCTTTTGAATTCAACTCACCACAATCCTACCGGATCTCACTAAAAGGAATCGAACGATATACGGCTCTTTCTAACTATTTTCACATGCCAGAGGACGAGACGTTGCAGTATAACGTTCAATATAGCTTGAGACTACATAGAGAGATCAGTACTTACATGTTTCGTTTATTGAACCGCCGACTTACAAGCAAGACTTCGTACGAACACAGTTTTATAAATCTGGGCTAAGTTGAAATGTCGACCTCTCGTAAAAAAGGATGCAATACTTAGGAAGGTGTTAGATGAGGTTGAGTACCCCGAGAAGTCTGGCGATTATAACGGTTTTATGGAGTGACCAAATCATAATTGAGTTTAGTCGTAAATTGTAGTCTACCTTGGTTCGCTCAAGCCCTGTGGCTGAAATGCGTCCCCTACGTTCAGCTTGAAGTTTTGATCAGTTTGTTCACACACATAACTTATCGACCTGTTTTGACTCTTATGTAACCTATTATCTCGGTTGCGTTTGCAGTAAAGTCTACAGGGGCATAACATATATGCGTCTACTGCAAAGACTGGATAAACATTTGTCAAGGCGACCACGACAGTGCAGACGACAGCAGAGTGTGAGAGCACAAATCAGCTTCCGTCTATTGCAAGTCATACTACGGAACCAGGACAAAATGCTGACCTCGTCAACTCGAGTAACGTTTTATTACGTAAAGGAAGCCCCAGAATACTCGCTTTCTCTGGCGTAGTTCTGATCGATAATTGCCGTTCGGCCCTATTTGCTGACGGAGACAGATTGCGTGCTTTAGGAATGAAATTAATCGCTCGTCTTGTATGCACGGTGAACCCTGAACGTTTCTGTTGTTACTACCTGCATATTATATGGAACAATGTTTTATGTTCACGACTCGTGCGACTAAGGGATCGTTAACATATTCCCTTGTCACTAGTGAACTGAATCATGGCAAATCATTTCTTCAAATTTCTTGATCTGTAACATTCGTCAGCGAAGGGCAAATTTGAGGTAAACCAAAATTTTCAGGACAGCATAAACTATGTAACTGGGTCTATTGGCTAGAAAGTTACTTATGGTCCAAAGATAATAACGCTAATGAAAATACACATATATAGCATGAGAAAAGCAGTTCATCATATATGAACAGATAACAAACTGGAGAATAGTGTTTGGACTTGCCAAAATCCTGATAACACTGTAGAAATGATTACAGCGAATCACTGATTGACCAGGCAGAGGCTTATTGAGTGTGAAGGAGGAATCGGTTGATGTGAGAGCATTTCTCGACTTGTAATTACTTTGCTGTATGAATTTGTACAAGTCTCATGGACAAAGTCCTGTCAGTACGACCACATACTGCTTTGCTCGTATCACCGAGTCCGGGCACTATATGTTGTGTTTTTCCCGTTTCAAAACTCTGATAATGTGAACCCCTGATGAATTTTTTGGTATGCAGTGGTCATGTCAAATGGCATTCCCAAACCATGAGCGGGACTGACTTGTGTATGGGTGGGGCGATGGTTGCGAGACAGGATGGTACAGACTGGACCAGTCAGCCGTGTTGGGTGCGTAACGGATAAGTGTGGATGTTTACGGTGTTCACGTTGCAGTTCGGAATGTAGGGAAAAAGGCAATAAGACTTCGAACGGGCGTTGAATTATCAAATACAACGTTTCAGTGCAGTTATTAGTACAGACACGAACGAAAATATGTCAAGAACGTGTCATTTATAAGTGTGTGGTCAAGTGGACACCTGCAGGTGCTGCAAACAACTCCTGCTCCAACCGGAACTAATTATGGCTGATCCCGTGATGAGTATAGTAATACGGGTATTAGCACTCAGTGCGATGACGGCCAAGGCGTGACATTTATCACCAGTAGTCATCCTTGTTTATCAGTGCAAATCATATCTTATTTTCATGCATGTAGCCGTTTGGGGTTAGATGACAGGTGAATGTTGTGCTATCTATTTTCATGTTTATATCGTTGTCACCCTGTGGGTTGTCTCGTTTTGGTACCCGCGTTTCAAGTGTGTAGCTTACCCACAATCTTAAGCAAGGCAGCAAACGAAAATTGTTATATTCAGCGTTGGCATTAGAACTGTGATAAAATTGTGTACTCTTACGTTACTCGTTAAGAGTTAGATAGTCGATGTTTATTTCTAACATAATGCAGAATAGTACACTACGCATGAGGCCAACAACATCTGTCCTCAGACGACTAATATTTCATAATAAGGAATAGCTATAAACAGAAGAGACGAGAAAGTGGTCTTAAGCGCGCGTTGTTCTTGCCCTGGTTAATTGCCGAACAACACATATCGTGCCTCATAGTAAGTCACTGATAAATTATGGGAGGCTTGCTATCAACCGCTTGAAGGTGTTGAACTTAGACAAAAGCCGCCCTTCTTCTTATACAAGATCTAAATGTCCACAGATGTTTATACTGTGACTTGGATGAGACGAATAGTTAGTCACGGAAAACAACCAGTGTGTTACTTAGATTTGTACTTTCCGGCCAACATCTAGTAAACAGGCCTGATATCATTTTCAAACAAGAGCTAGTGATGACTGGATCGCGCGAGCAGTGGGATTTCGTGGTGTTGAATTAGCCTTCGTCTCTAATGCTCCTGTCTTTCGCAGTCATTCAGACAGCTGCTCGCGTACGTAAGAACATTATTCAACTTGGATGGTGGGGTATCTGTAACTCTTGCTGGATGAAAATGTTCTTGTCATTCGGACAGCGATCCTTCGGTCGTGATTTCGCACAGTTACCCGACCTCTAGACCGTACTAGCTTCATGGCCAGTGATCGGTTGTGAAAAAGCAAACTTTCCAACAACCGGACTATTCAGTCATGCCAATTCAATGTTGCAGATTGTAGTTATCATTTAGCTACTCCGAGAACGCGAATGCGGCAAGACCTATCTTCAATTATCCCCCCTGAAGGCGATCACTCTGCAGTGGCGATTACTTTGGCCCGCTCCTGCAGACTGTCTGCTGTGTCTTCCTACACCACGGAGACCAATACACTAATTAGTGTACGAGTGGATAAATACTTGTGGGTTTCTTTGAGTAAACTGGCTGATATATCTTATATTCAAAGGCAATGCATCGTTTCAACTTGTGTAGCTATACACTTCCTTCATTTCTCTCTTGCTAACGTTATTTGGTTACATTCTCCGTATATTCTTCGTGTTGGCAACAACTAGTAGTTGTCTTCATGTGATTGAGTAGAGGTTAAATGGACGTTTCGGGCTGTCCTCCAGAATTGGTCTACCGTTCTTTGATTTTATCTAGTGAAAGATAATCTGCTTTGCTAACTGCATGAAAAACCCAATGGCATGATGTACCTGATTGATTGAGACCATATATCATATCGGTAGAGTTGTCTTTGCTACTGGCGTGTTTCTTGTTTCTATCAATGACTGGACTAGAGCGGTAGACTTGACCATTTTTGTTAGCTGATCCCCCAAGCACTGTACCACTGCCTGGAATTGATGTGGAAGGTTGTGGTCACATAGTGTCTCCTGGTGTGCTGAGTTGCTCCAGCGAAACTCTCATAGAATGCTCAACATGACAAAAGTACGCAACTGGTTTAACGCATTCACTTCATTGATCAGCATGTGCAGAACGACCCGAGAGAATCCGGACTGAGTAATGCCATAATCTTCGGAAAACTTTCTAGGAAAGTACCGATTCGATTGATGGAACATAGCGACATAGGCTCTGCTCTATCTGATAGTGAACACAGCTGAATCACTTAGGAAAGCCTTAACATGTAATGAGTACATTGGCGTTTGTTTAGCACAATTCAGAACATGCAAACATGACCGCTGCATAAGTTGGAGGGTGTTATATCTTCCGGCTGTTGTGGTATTGAACTCACCAGCTGTTTTAGAGTAGTTTTCTGGTGTATGCTGAAGAGCGGAGCCAACAGAGATACCAAAATAAAAAATCCTCCATGAAGTTTGTAACAATGCTTGCTCAGAATTTAAAACCTGCCCCGCAAAAAGGTTGAGCTGTAAGGATGTAACTTGGGTGGACATCCGCAAGTACTGCAGATATTGCACCGTTTGCTAACACACGAAAGCCTCGAAAATTGCTGCGCTTAGTGGTTGCTGATTGAAAGAAGCATAGCTGGAATACAGACTACATTGTCCATTGTCCAATAATGTTGTGCGAGCACACACAGATGCGCCTGCTGCGAATTTTGACCGAAAGATTAGTAACAGTAGCTGCTTTTCGTTCAAGAAAATTAGTTATCATCACGACGACCAAGAGTTTGACCAAAAGGTCCTATGACTCGGTTCGCCACTCTCATCGACACTGACACAGAATATCCTACAAAAAAGCGCCACTACAGAGATTTTCAAAAAAATGATAGAGGACTAATCGGAAGAATTAAAAATGATACGAATGCGGGAATAAACCATTGACTGAGCCATACCGCCATTCCGGGTAGCTTCTGTAACCAGCGATCTAAGCGATCACGAGGACCCCAACCACACACGCGATTGCTACTCATTCTGTGTAGTGGAGTTGTCAGGGTCCTCATATTGCACAAACACGTTGTTGCTTGACCGCCACGCGGTTTTGCCCAACTGTTGCTGGTCTCAGTATATAATACCAGGTGCTACAAACGCCCAGTTGTCACGCAGAGTACATGATCCAACCCTCGCAGGCTGTGTAGCTGAACAATTAATCGCCCATCCCCAAGCGTTCCTGGACTACGCGCCGGCGAACGGTAGTATTACCCAAGCGATCAGTCCACTTGATTTTGGCTGATTGACGGAGGAAACGATAGTCAAACACAGCGAGTTTATTAAAATCTTTGCTACAAGCAGACCACGATTGCGAACCACAGGGAAAAACAGAACATACACAAGCACCACATACCCTCCTTTTAGGTGAAAACCGTACGTCTCTTCGACGCTACAGATGACGCAGCTCTGCACAGATTACTCGTGCCTTTGTTAACCTTGATGATATTTCATCAGCAGTACTACAAACTGACGAAACTTTCGGCAATCTTGAGCGGATTAACTTCAATCAAGAAAGTGGGAGTAGAAACGCCCCATTCTTGAAGCAGCACCGTGCATTTTGAAGGGCATTCTATATAAACCATCCCGGTCACTCAGCTTGTTCAGAACATTTTGCATATTTTTTGTGGGTGGGAGGAATTGAGTAATACAGTGTCGTCCACATACTCCATTTCAGCCAATCTAGTGCCTAAAAGCAGCTCAATACAGTGCTTACTGGAATCCTCAAGAATATCATTCAGAATGTCGTCTCTGACAAAATTGAACGAGAAGCAGGAGGACGGTTATCTTTGACGAAATGATGAATGTTCCAGACAATTGTCCATAGAACTTCACCCTGATTACAGAAGGAGCATACAGTGGTCTCGACAGGTTCAAGTGTTTATTCAGAACTCCCTTGCGGAAAAGACAGTTTCAGAAAGCGTTGAGGTCAGCCAACTCGAAAACACCCTTTAGGTCTGAAAAAACCACCACTGTCGGCTAACTATAAGAGTGCGGGTACTCCAATATCCATCGTACACACAACCCGTCCGGAATTCCGCCTGCTGTTCACGTATCTGAATTTTTCTGGTGATAATGAACCAACGTGTTATGAATTCAGTAAATAACACCGACGCAACGAACACTAGACTAATGAAACAATATCGAGGTACATTTCCAGTTTCCTAAACCGTCCGAAGCAGCTAGGACAATTCTGTTGTCAACACGGTCAGGAAGCTGTGTTACACTTCAACCACTTAAGCTACATAATCACTTCTTCTGAGGGATAGCCGTCTGGAACGTAATAACTGACCATTCAGAACCTATCGTCTGCACAGACTGACTGGGTCCAGTTGGACTGTCCATGAAAATGCTCAAGCTAAACGTAACGTCGGCAACATTGGTAAGTGACAAGTAAACTACCATGATTACATACGGCTTTATTCACACTAACAAGATGACCAGATAAAAATGCTCCTTCCACCTCTTTCGAATGATCAACCAAATGATGCGCACGCTCTCAACACAATCCTTTGGTCAGCTGGCGTTTAGCCTGCGAACAGTCGTCAGCATAGTCAAAGCACGATGAAAATAAGCGACGCGACTGCAACCCAATTCCGTTGCAAGAGCACACCGTCTTCGGAACATACGACTCCATTGCAACTTTTTATGAATGGTGTAATTTTTTTTCGGTGAATGCTAGTTTCTCTTGTCTAAATTGAACTGAAAATTTGTTGTCCACCACATCCTGGTGGGCGTTCGTTACACTGTCCTCGCCCGAATGACAGTTAAGCATCTTGCAGTTACGAGTGTATAACCTCTTGATAAATGAAAAAAGACAGGCACGTTCAACAGCATGGTCCCATTCCAGGTGATTGCTCCAAAAAGGCACACCAGTCCT
>QNGE01006209.1:7860-34102 GCA_008508345.1 Paragonimus westermani | reverse complement strand
TGTGCGGCCAGTACACCAAGCAGCCTTTCTTCCGGAATAGCGAACTCCGCCTAACTCTTATGCTCATGTAAGCAGGGAGACCTTGAATGGAAGCCACCTTTATAAAATGCATCTCTTTCTAACGGAGAGTTTTATCCCGAAGGGTTGGAACTTGTTCAATTATCTTCCAGAATTTGATGTGAGGTTTCCTGTCAAATCACCCAAAATGTGCCATATGGCAGATATTACCATGTCACTCCCGTTTAATGGAAGATCATTCTGGCAAAGCTCATGTACTGGCATCAGTTCATCAACGGTTTTGGGTTCTGCACGATGCTGTGACAGTTACAAACGTCATAGACCGATGTTTTTTTGCAAACGGTAGAATTTTGCGACTGGCAAGCAGTTGATGGTTCCATTCCCTCCGCTAAAAACACAGCCCCCTCGATGCTGCTTCCCACACGTCGGTTTGGAGTGCTCAGTACGGCCATAGATAAGAGGTCGGACAGCTGAAATGAGATGATTGCATGTTTGTGTTCGTTTTCCGGGACGGACCACATAGGGTTTGTATGGTGCATGCCCAGCACTTCTCATGCTGCCAATCGGCTCATCAGAAGAAGAGGAATACCAACTGATACCTGTCCCTAAAACGGCTCAAACCCTGTTGGTGTCCACAACGAGCTCCAAAATTGGAATGGGATGCTGGACTGGAATGGCTCGAATGAACGCACTTTGCGTGCAATAAACACATGTTGATAACAGCCTATCGACTTTATTAGGTGGAGTAGAACGAATTATTGATAACTGCCCAATCTTACCGTCGGTGTCTGGTGCAACTGCCTATGTCTTCCTTACCAAATGACTCGTTACCTTTTAAAATCATTATCAGAGTGAAATGTGGGGAAGCCTCAATGAAAAGTACTATACATGATGGGAACAAACCGACTACCTAGCAGCGGCACTTTAGAAAAAGTGGATGTCAAAGTGGCTAAATGTGATACGGGTTCAACGACGGCCGTGTGTTTGTTGGGAAGTCGGTGACCAGGCTTTCTGTCTTCATTTATTCCTCTTTCGACAGTCGTTCTCTCCCTCAAATTCGGAGTCTTCTTGCTCGGGAATATCAGACTTCTTTGCAAAGACTGGCACTGCAGTATACCAATGAGTCAATCACATGTGATAGCACGCGCAATACCCAACGTTAGCAACCGAGACAAATTAAGGTCAGTCTCACAGAAAGGTAAAATCAAAATTCAACCAGAAACGTGTGTTGACACAGCACAGATACCGAAGGAGCTTTTGTTCACGTCCGTTCTCGTTCGTATGTATAAGGATTTCCAAGGTCTGGAAATACACCACCAACCAGAATTGGTCCCATGTTAACCCACAGCTGACCTCGGGCTCCAATTGGTCGTCTCCCCCTGCCCGGTGCACGGAGGCGGCAATCCCACCTGTTCGAGAACCTGAAAGGACACTGAAGAAAGCATAATGGTTAAGTGAAGTGGGGGCACTCCGTGCTATTAAAACATGACTCAAACAAGAAATCACTTCTTCTGCGAACTTCAATCTCGATATACTGCTAAACCCTGGTGGCGCTTGCTTTTTGAAGCTTGTTCTCACGCAATTTTAGCGTAAATAATTCCCCGCTCCTGTCCTTTTTATGTGTACCATAATTTTATTTGCGCTTCATCGCTCCGATGCTAAGTGACTTGTAAGTGATCGCGTCCATGCGGACTGTTGGGATCGAAACTTGCAAATCTGGCCGATTCAATATCTATGCTCTTAATTTTACTCTTCATCCCGGTTCTTTAGTATTTTTCTGGTACTTTGGCAAATAATTATTTGAAAAGCTCGCCTTTACGACTGTCTACCCTTTTGGATTCGAATTGGTTGCTCGGCGGGCTCAGGATTTACAGATGCCCGTTTGTTACGGACTGGACTACTCAAGATTCTACCAATCGACAGGCTTGCGAATTGACTGGGTATAACTGGAAGAATCACCGTATGTTCGGAACTAACAATGGATAATAGAATATCTGCCGACTCTTCAAGCCCAACAATAGTGGCTGAACCAATAAAGCAACCTCCGGATCAACGACGTCGTAGTGACAGCCGATGCAGCTCCGAATAACCAGTGACCTATCGGTTTGATAAATTAGTGGTTTATCAGTTTGGACGAATCAATTCGTACTGTTCTTGTGCAAACCGAAGCGGAGATTTTTGAGGCGTCGTGTGCACCGCCTACATTTTCTGCGGGGCATTGTGAATACAGAACTGGATACAAAGGGCGATCTCAGTCAACACGCACCCAGTGCGTTTCTTCTGTGGCTATTTTGTGGCAGGTCATTCACTGTCAATGCCCAGAGAGGCTGCTGGGCGTTTCGGCTTCATTAAGGGTGCAGGGCTGGAGTCACGAAGTTGTCGACCGACCCAGAGAGTATAGTGAAAGCTCTGCACACAGCCTTTTTATCGGGGTCCCTGGTGCATAGCGGCCATCTGTATCGAGCTCCAGTCCAGAGCGACTTGTTGTTGGTACTTACAAGAAGCCTGGCAGCCAAATTAGATGGTATCAATGTCATTGATAGGGTTAAAATATTCAAGAATAATTTTGGTGAGCTGTGCGTCGCACGACTAACGAATCTGCCGAGAAATTCCTCCTGGACGTTTGCGATGCCCGAGTGTTGTATGTAGTCCCTACGTGAGCAATGCCCTCCCAACTTTGCAACTCAACGGGCATACCGCCTTCTAAATGCTGTTTTACTGGTTCCAAAGTCATTGTATGACTTGTCTACTTCACTTTTGCTCACTTCATGGGAAGCAAGCTACTTACTTCCAATTCGATTTATTCAAGGGACTCTTGAAGCAAATGTCCACATTCATGCTGTGAGGTTTACTAATGTTTGAGCGGACGGTTTATTTATTTGCAGCAAATTTTCAGTGTTGGCGCTGGCCCTCACATTTAGGATATGTAACTAATTGTTATTTTTATTATTTTCCAAGAAGTACAACTGATAAAAGCCACCACGGCAGCGGCTGTCCCACATGAGGGAATGAATTACAGATTCCCAACGTTTAGTTTTCCAGATGCGGCAGCTTATCTAGATTGTCAAGTTATTTGTCGTGAGCACGGACCTCCAATCATAGCCTGAATACATAGTATTCAGTGTGGATCTTTTTCGGAATACCCGTCAGATAAGTTGCGACCGAGGTATGTGGGTAGTGCTAACAACGGATGAAGGTGTTCATGTTTGAGCCCCTCCGTTTACCTTACAGGAAGTGCGTGATTACAGTGATGGGAAAATTTAGAAGTGGACACTACGCTATGATTATAGTCAAAAGATGGGCCACAAAATTTTTGTTGAGAAAACAGACACCAGTATTTTTATTTGCATTTCCTCAATAACCATATTTAGACATCGCTACGTGCAAGTAAGCGAGTTAGAAGTGCATCAGCGATTGAAAGTGCCCAGAGTTCTCTACTGATCAGAACTCCAAACATTTCTACCTGAAAACCGCTAAAACAGCGTATTCACCGAGCTGTGTAACCAGAGTGGTAACTGACCGTGCCAGTGCAGAGCATGCTACTAACCCCAAGACGATCCCACTCAAGAGCGTTGGTACCGCATGCACCGTTTTTACGTCTTGTTGGTTCGACATGTTTGTCCCATCGCTGGACAACCTGGGACTCGGAAGTGAGGTTGTGTGTACCTGTTGGAAAAAACTGTTTAACGTCACGGCATGAGGTGGTGGGTTGTTAGTGAGTATGCTCGGCAGAATCACAAAATAATACAATAGGTTGTTGTGACCAGCTAAGCGCCCACTTGCAAGCTTAAAATGCATGCGCACCCGCCGCACACGCTCAGTCACGTAGGGTGTCGCATTGTAAAACCTCTGCTACAACATCGACAACTGGCGTTGGTTATTGTGCTCTATTCGGTTTAAGTTGAAATCGATCAGGTGTGTTCTGATTATGACCTGCAACCGAACGGGCATCCACCGCAGTCCCAGAAGGGTTTTGGGAGGGTTTTTCAATCAGTTGGCTCAGAGAATTGGGGCGTAGAATTTTTGACCTAGTTTGCCTCCACCTGCACAACTCACTCAGGAGAATTAAAGCTAAAATCCGTGGATAATCAGCAGGTGTTTGCCTCCTTTTAGACTATGCACTAAACTGGTGGTAGATTTCAGCCTATGAGCAAATGGAACGAAAAAACTAGGGAAAGTATTTCGCATACCACCCCGTAACCACAACGACCGTGATCTCCTGGTCTAGTGAATAGGTGTCCGGACTGCAATTTGACGCTTATTCACGGACCGTGTGTCTGATTTCGTGACGTGCGTGGTGCTGAGGAAGGCAATTTAATCTGACTTGGCGGACCACCGCTTCACTGGTGATCACTGAGACCACCTGTCTGCAAACCAGACTGTGACCATATCGAGAAACTTGCAGCTTACCACGAGCACCTCATCATCCCGCCACATATTTTTACTCCGGAACCTATATACACAGCCTGATAGCAGACTTCATAAAATGAGTGCGCGGCAATGAATTAGTCATCTGAGACAGTGGCTGTAACGTTGAAACGTTTAATGGCAATTCATGATCAGTTTTGCGAGTCGCCAAACAAGAGTGATGAACATGCAAGCAGACCAAGGAAGAAACCTCACATTGTCACACCCTTATATGCGGTAACTATCCGCCGTGGTCTTGGCTATATTGTGGAGAAGTTCTGAATAGACCTTTGGCCACACGCTATCCATGCGCGTTCTGAGGAAGATCGAGGCATCACTGTGAACCGCCTTAGATGACGTCTTGCTCCCTGTATTAATTACAGAACCTTGCTCGTACGCATGAACGAGTCCTATTTTCATTCAGTGGGAATCTATGATCTCTGGTAATAGCGGTGTAATCCACGTGTTCAGACGTGTCTTTCGTCTTTGCTCCGCTTGTTTCTGTGAGATTTCGAAACGTTTCATCATGAACTTCCCATGCGCTTCGCCTTTCCTTCATTTTCCCTTGATAGGTCGTTATAGGACTCGCCTTTAAGAGCCACTACTTCTTGAGTTTCAAGTTGCCACAGTCTCTATAAACACGGAATGCATTTGTGCAGGCAGGATATAGACGTCCGCATACGAAACTTCGTATGTGGCTGTAGACTGGTTTCTCATAGTGGCTGAAATACTTCAGGCGGCCTACTAGGAGGACCATACAAATTTTAAAAAGCTCACCGCTGTCTCTGAGTAGCCGGTAGGCGGGCTTTGGGTTTCGCACGCCTGACAGGAAGGGTAGTAGCGGTTGCCGCTGAGGGTGGCGGGATGTCCGTTAGTATTTTTCATTCAGAGGCATTCAGTGGGATGCCCCGATCATTTCGCCGCTATATAAAAATCCGACGTCAGTTTAGTTCTGTCTATCAGCCCTTCCACTGTGACACCATCTGCACATAAAAAACAAACTACGAAACTTAGTCAGGGGATTTTGTCAAAATTAGGAGAACAGGAGGACGCAAGACACTGCTGGTTGTACCTGCTTCGAGGATTTGGTTTCTAACCTTTAACTCAAAGGCCTGCTACAGGAGGAGTCTTGCATGCGGCCATTTATTGGATGACGAACATACCAAACCACACTGAAGCGTGAATGAGGTAACGGTGATTTGCCGAATCGAGTGCTTTGTGAAAACCGTGGTTATTAGCGTCCACTCTCCTATCGCCATCCAGCATCGTGACTTCAGTCGTGAAATATATAACCGTAAAATCACCAGAAGGTGTATGTCCTTTGCCCATAGCTACCACTATATGTTTGTTTCACGCAGAATCAGCTTAAATGATGTAACGCAGCATGCATCCATGTTGGCGCCATTTCGGTTTTCGATTGGGCAATTCGTGCACACGTCGTACTGTATCTGGTTCATAGTGGTTCATACAGCTTCCCTTCAAGAAGCTATCTCTATAACACCCGCTCAGGATAACGCCCTCTCAAGATGTCTCCACTTTGCACAAAGCTGGTTCACGAGTATAAGGGGTGACTAAAGCTGAACGTCCAACTGGCCTGTTAAAAGGCGGCATGCCAATGCAAGTTTTCAGAAAATTGTTGTTGAACAACTGTTGATTGTTATCGAGAGAACCTTGGAGGAATGAAAACAGGTTTTTGGTGCGCAGTGATTGCGAATTTTTTCATCCAATCTTAGGATAAATAAATCAGGATTGTATCACTCAACTGACCAAAATCGACTGTTCTTAGCCGTTAATCGAGAAACCCTCCAAAAAAGGTGCCTAGCCGTCCACCTACCTCGCAACACCACTGCTATGCGCATACCATACACTGCGAACACCCAGTTACAGATTGTGACTCCGAAAAGCAGGACCGATAAAAGTTTTGACGAGTTTTTGTATATACCTTGCATTTTTGGTCCACTCCCGTTTTGCCCACGAATCAGTGATCCTACTAGCCTGGCTTGTTTTATAAGCCTGTTTTACCGAGCGAACTTCGTGAACCATCCGGTTAGCAGCTTCCACGCTAAGAAACAATCTTGACTTCTCGATGATGCTGACAAACCCGGTGCGCATTCTCTTGTGATCGGACTGTGGGACCATTTATAACATTGGCTGTCGTGAACCCGACGATGATGCTCCTTATTCTTAGTCGAACATCCTGGATCGTGACGGTCCACTTCTAAACACTGTCCCGTGTACTCTACTAAAGGCGTCCCAGATTCTGTTGCCGCTGCACCCGGATCCCGTGGTCTCTTCATAAGACACCTGAACCAAATAGTTTCGACACCACCAGTTTCGAGTTACGGACCTTGATCAGTCAAAATACCTCGTGGTACTCCGTGGTTCGCAACCATTTGCTCCACTACTGCCCTACAAACGTTGCGTTAATGTTGGTCGGATTCCACCGTTGCTTCAGCCCGTCTTGTGTAGTTGTTTGTCATGAAGGCGATGCACTGGTTCCCGTGAGTGGTTACTGGGGGGCCCACCAAGACCACCGGCCACAACTCCCTGATCTAACGGGCCGGGATGCTCTGAGTGGAATATTCAGTCGGGCAGTTAATGCCCCCTCAGCAGCTGACATTTTTGGCATTACCTTTCATTCCAAGCCGATAATGCTTTTGCTTCAGTACTTCGTGAGCTCGACGGTAACGTACATGAGACTGCTAAATACATCCCTTCATACATGATTCTCCGAATTCACCGGCATTACCGATGCGCTTGTTCTAGCCCGCGTCTGGTGCTTTGGAGTGCCGGCATTTTTCATTCACAGGTCTAGCCACTGTAGTTTGAGGGGCTCCAAGTCTATGTATCCTTCACCTTCCGGAGATCGTATTTCAGAAAGAAGCTGATCGATCAACTGCGAAGTCGCTATATCCACTGTCCATGCCGTGTGTAACCCTTTATGATCGCCCTCCATTTCAAAGTTGCCAACGCCGCCAATGTAAGTGTGGATTTCATTCGCGCGTTGTGCCCGTGAGGGCGATTTGGAAATTTGATGTTCTTTTCCGCATAAGTGACGACGTTCAGTTTGATATTTTGCAGTCGTATATCACAGACAGGACTTTCCTCGAAGGTTCCCAGGTGGTTTAGTCTGCTCCAGTATGTTTTGGTCGGTGTACACATGAAAACATCGACCCAGCAACTGTGCCTCCATTTTTCTAAAATCAATTTTGTCGTTGAACACTTTCCTTTTGCTGGATAGTTCTGATCAATAGGTGTTGTCACACGTTTGCAGCTTCGTTGTCACTTTGACTGTCTATCCATGCGCGTTCCATAAATAAAAGGTGACAACGGCGGAGTGTCGGGCAGAACATGGCGTTTTAGGCCGTTCAGCGGTATAACCCATTATCGCAAATATCTGCCGTTTTTCAGCATGTACTTCTTGAGAGCGCCCTATGTCGGCGGGCTCTCAAGAAGTTTAAAATCTGTATGGAAGTAGAACGGACTGACCAAGTTCTCTCCCAAATTACTTCTTTAGACCGACAAGAGTAGCGGGGACAGGGTTGATCCTTTTAATGCACCCTTTTTAGGGAAAAACCTCGTCGAACAGGTCTCCTCCGCACTCTCACCTTACAGGACCACCTGGCTACAGACGTCTGAATTTAACCACAGGCTGATATTCCTGCTTTCCGTAGGCCTCAGATCAATAGATTGTAGGTGGCACGGCCGGGGTCTTTAGAAATCTAAACAACCCGCTTCAATCGCTTCTCCTCCATCCGGCCTTTCTGTGGCAGTCCGAAAACGCCAGTGGAACGGTTGGGCAAGACCTTTCTTTCAGAAGGTCATCTGAACGGGCTTTAAAAATTTTCTGTGCACAGTATATTCTAAAGATCCTCTCTCGCAACATGCGTCCGGAATTTTCCCTGACGACGCTAGCCAGGCCTACCGGATGGTATCTTCCAGAGACTGACCGACCATTGTCTTTGAAAATGGAAACTGTTTTGGTTTCTTTCCATCCCCTCACAACTACATCTTTATACACCGTGACATTGAACAGTTGGACAAAAGTCGGCACCGGATTCTTGGTTGAGGGTTTCAGGATCGCCGGGTGAATGTTGTCTGGTCCTGAGGACTCCATGCTGTTCATCAGGGATGTTACTAGCTGAACTTCGTATAATGCAATGCTTTCATCCATGATGGTCGCGCCCCCAGAACCAGGGACAGTACGAAGTACTCGTTATCGGGTGACTTCTTGGTCTAGCCGTAACGATTTAAAATCAAGAGTTACCTGCTCCGCAATGTTTTACCCTTTTGGCGAGCCTTTATCAAGAGACTTAAATCAATGGATCTACAAGATACGAGAGTCAGATTAGGCGGTCATCAACCGGCACGTGTTTGTATAGTTAACACGCGGTGTGTTAACAGAATACCGTTAAGAAATACGGGTTTGCGGTTCACATGAAGCCACCACGTGACGATCCTGTGTGTGAAAGAGGATAGACAATTATTGTGATAATGTGGTATTTGTATGTGTGCGTTCAATCCACACGCGCATAACTGTTTGAAATAGGGTGTGTGATGGGGATACCATGAACCGCTCTTATTTGGTGACACTGTTGTCCATCCAGAAGATTATGCCAAATAACTGGGAATTCCATGCCACCCGGTTGATTATTATCCTGTGGTATGTTAGTGATCCGCGAGACTTCTGCGGATAGACGTTCTGTGTGGTTACGGAAACCACTTTTTGGCATAGTTGGATGGTCATAGTCAACTTGACGCTGCTGAAGGATTGTGTGTCGCAACGGCCAAATCGTGTTCTAGCTTTCAGAGTTTCTGAGCGTCCGCAAGAGGCTTCTCACTACATATAACCTGTTCTTTCGTGCGCACTTTCAGCTGTCGGGCGGTCTGTCTACTCCACAGTGTTTAACAATCCCCATATTTCACTCGGAAAAAACGGTCTGACTTCTCCCGAACCGTTTGTTTGTCTTTTAGTTGGACTACCTTATTCCTTTACGTGTTGGTGACTTTAAATGTCACTCTAGTGCTCTACTTATTGAGGACCCGTCTGGGGTCCTCCGGTGCATTCCTTCTGTACGGAATAACGATAGTCGGCAGCTAATTCCTGAGCTCGCTGACCTTATTACAAGGTAGCTCATGGTAACCGTTAGTCTCCAGTGCTGACCTAACGATGGCTGGTCCCCGCGAATAGCTAAAAACAAGGTATGGTTGAACAAACTGGATGAAGCTGCCTTCTTATTGCACACGGGGGTGTTCTGAGCTGAAGTGAAGATACCAGCTAAAAGATGTGTTTTTTGTGCACGCCTATGCACACGTAACCGCGGCTCCTCTGCGCATTCCGCAGTCCAGAAAACTTAACTCTTGGTCTACTGACTCGCACTTAATCGTGAATCTGTGTTCACCGAAGAAATTTTCGTTCCGCAGACTTACCAGTTGTTTCTGTGCAAGCACTCTATTATTCGAACGGCAAACGAATTGAGGCTACTAAATAGCTGTAGCAGATGTGCTCTTGTAGACCGATATGGTCTGTCCCTCAAAGGAAATTACAGTCCCGATCGCTCTTTCCAAGAAGGAACTGGCGCGAACATGACTATGGGTTCTCTTGGGGTTCCGCTTGGTATCACGACCCAGTTTCAGCTCACAAGCCAGGCGAGCATTGCTTGCAGTTTGAATTGTTTCGTTTCGGGCTCTCTTGTGCATCACAAAATATTCAACCCCCCTTTGACGAGTTTGCCTGACGAGCCGTGTGCTTGCTCTGGAACGTCTTCGTGCTTTGACGAACCCATAGCACTGGGCTGATCCTGTAGACGTTACCTTCCATGGGCCTAAGGGGGTCTGTAACGTAGACTGCTAGCATAGTATCGGCGTCCCCTGTGAAAACTTACGGGTTTCGGGTCACTTCATCAAACTCCACTTCCAGTTTGTTATGAACGACTTCGTGGATAAATTGTGCTTCGCGAGCAAGTCTTGCAGACATAACATCTGAGCGAAAAGTATGACGTTACACGATAGTCCTCTCCAAAGGGTATTGCCGCCACCAGTTGCTGACATGAAGCTAACTTTTTGCAGCGAAAGAAATCAGTCTCAGTTTAATTCCTGTGATCGCTTCAAATCTCCCGAAAGTCTCACCAACCCCGGGTCCACTTTCCTGATTTTTCTGGTAGTGCTAGCGAGGTATCGACACGCTATTCAAGGTTGGACTAGGTAATCTCGTTAATGCGCTGTTAGTGTTTTCCGTGTAAGATAAGGCTGTTACCTAGGCACATTTGTGTCTTTTACTCATTACTTAACACCCTGAGGTCCGATGCTTTCGAAAGATTTTCCTTTGCATACTACAGTACTCACCATATCGTTTATTTTGAACAGCATTGTACGCATCTTCATTCAAAAGAAGATCAAGCGGTGAAACCGGAATTAAACAACATACATATAGAGGTGTGAACGTGGAAGTGAGCACTCAGACCAAATGTTGAACGTTGCACAGTTAGCAACACTGGATAGTTGACAAAGTCCCCCCACAAGAGTAGCAAGCGTAAATAATCCGAACATTAGGTGAAATGTAACCTGTGTGTTATGCGCCGTAAAGATTACAGAAAAATAAAAAAGAATACAAGAAATCCGATTAAAATAGAATACAGTAAACGGTCAGTTTCGCAATATCAAAAGCTCTTCATGGCACAACGGTTATATCACATTCGAGGCTCACGCACCTGGAGAGAATAATGTCTTTCGTAGTATGACGGTTATCAAAGGGGTGGCAACAGGCAACGTCAGGTTCCCTGTATAAATGTGTCGTAAATAAATCCCTGACCGCGTATGACGGTAGCTCTAGTCGAAGAATAGCGCTACATGGATAAGAAAATATGATAACGCGGAAAGAGGTGATCACAAGTGGATGAGAGACAGAGTTCATATCACAGCCAATGATATGGTGGACCAACTGGATGGCTGCATTGTGACAGTTGGTTCTGTTTTTCGCAGCCTTGGCCTTTCAGGTAAGTTGGCCTCGGTAGTCGTTCATTATATTGACGCAAAGCATCACAGCAGAGCCGTCACGAACCACGATCACATCGTATTTGATGAACGGGCACGCCGTTAGTACTGGCAGGTCCTCGAAGACTGTATGGCCCAAGTTACGCAGTCGGTCCGCCAGGTCTTTGGCCACATGCTGTGTCGAGCACAACACGCACCATGGGTGATCCAGCATGATTGCAGAGTTTGAGTGAGCCTCTCTGGTTGACCGCAATTGCCACGGTGTAGAAATGAGTGGCCATTTCGGCTACCTCGTGAATTTCGGACTTCAGACAACAGGAGATAACATCTGAGTTGAATGGCCTGAATAAAAATTCTGGGGAAGATACGCTCTGGATCGAACAGCTAACTAGTGGAAAGCTTGCCATTTGCTGAAGACCACGACAGTTAAGCTGATTGTGGAGTTAATTCATCCATTCCTCTCGGGCTTCCTCTTTGTTCGTCACCATTACACGCCGGACGCGCACTGGTACGTTCACTTCTCTCAAGATAGGGCCAAACGAATCTTCTTTGACGACATTCCTGAGGACTGGGCAATGACTGGAGAGCGGTATCTCCATCCTAGTTCCCCGCGAGATTGGGGTGGTGGTGAACAAACTGGGGATAACCAGATCGCCCAAACGAACTGGGGTGTGGATGTAGCTGATAGGTGACTTTAAGGAGGCGATGCCACCGCGAAACAGATCGACGAATTGTACATTCCATTGCTTTGAGTGTGTTTCAGTGCACTTCGCCTAATACCAACGGGTGATTCATCTTCGTCATCATATGCTGTTTCAGGAGATCTGGGCGTTGATGTAGCTGCGAAGACGTTGTGGTCGTTTAATCAAGCATCGTGCGAAGCCGCAGACAATGATTGGTGGATGTATTATCTTCTCAGGTAAAAATGATACCAAGGTAGGTCACCGTGTCATGGACGCTTAGTGAGTGAATAATGTCAAGACCAGATTGAATAGAATCCCCAGAGATGTCGGTCGCATTGTGCTTATGGTTACCGCGAATGATTATGTAATATTGCACAGTGTGGGAACCCACATGATCGATAGTAACTCACTTGGCAGGCGACGAAATGTACACGTGCTGAAAATGGATCGTACGAGAGTTAGTCACAGAACTGGTAAGTTGGAAGCCGTATTCACAACCACAAAATGGAGCACACAAATTCGTAGAAAAGGTTCATTTACCGGAGCATGCAAGAACAGGAGCACGAAAGCGCAATGTGTTACGTGATATACACGTCAGCAAAACAAGCGTCTCACAATTATACAATGTTTTCCCTTGTTGGTTCTTCTTGCGCCTCGTCCAAATACGTGGCCACCGCGAGACCTGGAAGGGGAGATGGAAAAAAGCACATGTTGTTAGGTACGTAGTTCGGTTGGTGTTTCCACTGTTACAATCATTATCTTCGTCTTGTGCTAGTTGATCTGCAGCCCGGAAAGTTCTATATCACTGACTGTGGCTGCAGTCTTCTCGGAGATACATGTAGAGTTCTCAGCTAGAAGGATCAGATCGTCGGCGTAGAAGTCGGCGAAACCGCTGAATAATGTATCGTGGACCTGTTAGTCATACTCTGGTCCAGAAAGCGCTAACACCTCATTCAGTACCATGATAAACAGAAGCGGGGACAGTGGGTCACCCTGACTAACGCCACACTGGGATCGGAGAACTCAGCCTTTACGCGTGGCGGATGCATTCTGTTAGGAGTCGGCAATGTAGTGCGTTTGAGGTGGAGCGGACCTGAAGCTTGAGCCGATCTGATAATCGGATCCTGTGAAATGGAATTGAACGCTTTGGATCGGTCGACACAGACTTGAAGACGTCTTGCATGATTTCCGGAGCAGCGCATGGAGCAGTGAGGTAGCCTCGAGGCAACGGCAGCGTGGGAGAACAAAATGAACAGCGGGTAATTTAGGTTTGTATTCCAACGATCAACCAGTATATTGTTGAAAAAAACTATCAAAGTTGAAGATACGGCGACAGGTCTGAGCTCGGTGGGAGATGGGGGACTGTTAACTTTCGGTACAAACACGATACGAGAGAGGCACAGATTATTTGGACAACCTTGATTTAGACATGTCCATAGTCAACACGTATAGGTGTTAACATACACATGACCGTCAATAATAACCCTATAATCCTGGTACCTCCTTACTCTATACTTATTGATAGACTGTGTGTGTTGTAAATCATCATGCAAAAGCTGAACATGCTAAAACTGATTCAAAAACTTAACCCGTTCGTCTCGTGACTACATAAAAACCCCACGTTTCAACTCTTCCTTCTTCTTCCCCTGTTACACCAGCTGGCAACCTCTCGGTATTGTAGAACATTCTTTTCATTATATATACCGGCCGTACAGAGATAATCGACATCTAACTTCGGCAGTAATCGAATACTACTAAAAGCTTATAACCGATCTACTTCCGCGTTACTTGATAACAGCTTTCTGCATATGGCATATATTTCATCAATTAGCATAACGCTATTAACATCGCATAAGATGTTATGCCAGAATATCACATGTTCCATTGTTCATCGTAGACCGCATAGTCAGTTTTACGTTTTGTTCTTGGTTTCACTGACATATCCCACGCGAGAAAAGAATTCCACCCCGCCCGGACATTCAAAATCCCGCGATGGTTGGCATATCGTGAGATCCTCAAAATTCTTTAGAAGTTGAACAAAGAATGAAGTTCCGTCGTGAAGTCAATCTGTTCCCCTGCAAAAGTATATGCGTTCCCATCTTCCCCAATCCTTACAAAATTTTCTGCATACTTTCCCGGGACTATCTACACGGAATAATGATGAAGTTCCTTGACAGTACATCCCCACCATCCTCCAAGCACCCCTCTTTTGGCCCGACCTTGAGCAGTAAGCCGGTGGTCACCTTGTGGAATCCTAATTGATGTAACACCTCAACTATTTTATCAAATCCTGTAGATTTCAAGTAATATCGTCCCAGAATTAGTTATCCCGAATTTTTCTCCCAAGATTGGAATTTTCTTCTCATATGACGTCTGTTTCGTTGCTTTATTAACATAGTTGACTCCTTGCACAGTTCACAGTTGTGGTGTTCAAGTGTGTATGTGGTTTTAGACCGTGTACATTGATCACGCTCTTCTCAGCGTGTTTCTCAAGGATGCGTCGAGAAACCCACCATTGTTGTTGTTCAGCAAGGAGAGGTTGAAGAATCGGGCAATGGCATCAGTTTTCAGTCTTCTTAAAGTTTTGGGCAAAAGTCTGTCCAAACTTTGAACGGTGCTTTTCATGGGATTCAAAGTGCATGATACTTCTCCGGTGATCGCGTCGCTCAAAGATCATTCCGGAGCCAGAATCAAGCGAGATGGTCGCACATCAGCGTGCGGGTGAAACGATAATGCCTCGGATCAGTATGCATTGGAACTATCCGGAAGGCCACAGTCTATCTAATAGACTGTTGTCCCGTCGCCAGAAAACTCAGCATCGCCCCTGTACTGGTGGTGTAGCGTCTGAATCTCTGCGTAGTTAGCTCCCCTTATCTGCTTCCTGGTGGTGTGGGTTTGGACGGTAATACAAGCACGTCGCCTGGTGATCAGTCGTTAGATGAACGGAGAGGCTTGTGCGGCTTGCATGTTCAACAACGACTCAGCTTGCGTCATTATAAAAATACCTGCTTGAAGACCGCGGGTAATAGATAGTAATTCAACGGTGTGTAAGAAAGCCTCGTTATTAGACTCCAGTTGGGTAATCACTGTTTGACTCAAACAGGTAAACCACGCGGAGTTTTCAGCAGCTTGGGACTCAGTACCACATGTCACGTTAAGTTGTGTGATGATGGCTGGACTGGGAGTGTGGACGGTATTTTTCTGCTAATAAAGCGCATACAGACACGTCCAAATGCTCTCAAGAGTACGGCCTGGGAAATCTGACAAAAGCCGATGATGAAGTTCGCGTCGAGTGGGGCGTGATGGAACCAGTGCATCAGCACACCTGAGAAGAGAGGCCGATTCCTGCTGAGACCAATCTTACTCGGCAGTTTTGATGTGCATGGTTTTCTCATGCTTGCGTTCGATGGGTTTTGCAGGCCTTCTGTGTTAACTGAGACCAGTTTTGGTGAGAAAGGTGCGGCCACATCCGGCGTAGTCGAAGAATGTGGCAGGCCGAGTGTCTAATTTTTGCTCTGGACCATTTCTGCTTAAATTCACGCGGAACCCATGTCAACAAACCAGCGTCTGATTTGCAGATCTGGCCACATTTTGAACAGATGTACTCGGCTCGCCTGTCCTGTTCACTGGCAGATGCCTACACTGAGGTGCTAGCGGTAATCTTATTGTCTTAATCGATTGTGCCAGGTATGTTGAAACGACGTAGTGTGGTTGGCCCTGTTTTGGGTTGCTGAACGCTCAGCAGGTCCACCTTCACACAAAGACCGACCGGTCTTTTGTTATGTATCCCTCCGTCAAATTCTGTCTTAGCTTTTTCGGTGTGTTGTATGCCAATTCACATCTCAAGTTCTGTCTTCAGTGCCGTGCAGTATGCATTCAAGCATAACAAAAGGTCTCTCAAATTGAAACTGATGCGCAACAGGTGCGTAGGCCTGACTGCGGTTACATGGGACTGTGATTCGGTGAGCACAACAAAGTCCGATGTCTATTTTTCTAGTCTGCTGCTCATTGAGCCGGGTGTAACTACCCGACATACCACTGAAGGCGGTGGAACCACTTATTCCATCTTTGGTGGAAACAAGTTTATATCTACTGTTCCGACACTTAGTGACGCCTTAAGACAGCCAAAACTTTGGTGACTAGTCCTTTCGCATTATCACGCTCTTCCAGTGACCACCAGTGTAACGATTCACGTCTGATCGTTGAGTTACGCGTAGCCCAAAAATCGGATCCCCAAAATTAGAAAAAGATTGAATCTGAACATTTCTACGGTACTATTAACTAAATGCATCAATAATTAGAAAAGGCAAACCTCAATCGTTCGCGACGTTAGTCCCGTCTAGCAAAATGAATAGCTTCTCAACAGGACCAACAAGGTCAAAGGTGAACCTACGCGCCAGCAAACCAGGACAAGAATGACCACTCGCGCCGCGGACATTTAATGACACATTGGTTTAATATACCAAATTGGGGTGGGTGAGGCAGTGTGAACAAGTGTCAGGTTATTGGGGAAAATGGGGAATGCAAACGATGGGAACGAATTTTCTCGGTTCGTGGATCAACTAATTTACAACCGGAGTGTCTGTGTTGGTGGCCGCGGAGGTCGTTGACCATAACGGTATATTTGGGATGCTCCAAGTTCGTTACAGGCCCATCCATGGTGAAAATCGAATGAGACACAGTATGTGCGAACAGCAATACTCGTCTCGATGCTAGTACGACCGCAAAAAATGCTGGGTGCCAGAGCTTAACTTGACCAAACAGCGGAAATGTGGTGGAAGAGTTATTTATATTTGTTTCGAAGTTTTCAGCCGGAACTCCAGACAGCCGGCGGCGAGTTGGAGCGACTGGACGGACTTCTCAAGGTGACTCTCAGATGGACTCGGAATCCTGTCTATAATAGCGACCGTGAGCCCTACTTCAGAGTTAGTTGGGCCAGAGTAAAAGCCATCAATTACCAATTGTTGAACCTGCTCAGGCTGGTTAACGCCACTGAACACGCTGGCAAAAGGAGAATAGCCAAGGCGGACTCATGGAGGAGAAGCGCGCGGACGCCAGGGGCAACTAGTCCGGTTTTAGTCGAGTTTTTAAACTCGACTCTATTCTACCTACCGAAAGATGTGAACGCAAGTACTGAGACAAACGGCCAATTAATAGTCGCTCCCGATAACGTAATATGCGCATTGTCTGCCAAGATGTAGGACCTTCTGTGCGCACAGACCATCACCGTCTCACAAGTTAACCTGCTCTCCGGATTTATCATAAGCAGAGACGGGTAAAGAATTATCAATCGACAGTGGACAGCCTCTCAGCCAGATGTGCAAAGAATGCTGTGTTATCGGGTGGTAAGGAGTCAGCTGTTATAGACACGCATGCGGTCAACAACGTGCGGTAGCGTGCCCCAACAAACTACCGCAGAAAAACCGACAACACCTTCAGGATTAATGCGCTTGGGAGATTCATTTCAGGAATACTGGATAGGCACCAGGTGTGTAGTGACCTGAAGATACACCGGTCCCCCTGCTGCACGATGTGTAAAATCCTTCCTCACACTGTACATAGGATCTTTGCCTGCCATCTGCCTGACGCATGAGGTCGCGTTTGTTCGTTTGCATGCTTGTTGGCATGTGCGTGCAAAGCGCAATACATCTTTTCCGGCTTGCTCGCGCGCTCGACGGTCGGATCCTTAGCTCCCCCGGCTAATTCGCGCAGCGGTGTCGGCTAGCGTTGATCGAGACCATTCGTGATTATCGCATGATATATTTTCATTCCCCGCAAGTACCTGTATTTTTATTTTGAATCTGGTATTTCTGCGCATAGCTGAGAAAACGTTGATTTATGCACTTACGCACCAAAGGTGCGCAAGTACAAGAAGCATTGGTAATAAGTGAGCAAAATTGAACTTCGAAGCAGAGGATTATGATGTAGTTGCCATTACAGCAACCTGGATCTGACAGAAAGTAGACTTATCGCTTTCAAACTTCACGGGTGACTTGCTGCAGACAGGTTAGACAAGACGGCAGGTCCAGAGGGGGATTGTTTTTGCTGGCTGGGAACCAGTATGCCTAGGTTGCTGATAAGAGTCTTCACATTATTAACGCAGAGCTGGCAGAGTGTGTACTATCAGATGCACCAACTCGCACATCTTTATCCTGTATTCAGAGAAGCCCCGATGCAGCCGATTGGCGAGGGCGCGTGCCACCTAACACCATCACTGAGATCTTTGTCAGGGTACAATCGTGTTGCTCGACGGCCGAAATGCATAACATAGGTTGCCTAAGAGCGTAATTTTCCCATGAACAGTAGTTTTGTGGGAATTTGTTGAAATGCCTCCAAAAGTTCTCCTGCCGGAAAGCGTTCGTCAAGTAACCATGTGTGATTAAGAACAGGGTGATTCTTCTCTGAAGCTCGTAGTGACTGCGGATGGGAGCCTATTGTCTTGGGAAAAAGTGGGAGCGCGATTCTCAGGCCACAGCACTGTGTCCAACGGAAGTCCATATCCTTGAGTTGAGCCAGAACTAGTAGAATGTTTCTTCACACGAAATTTTGATAGAGGCGGTATATCACTAAGAACCAGTGTTTATCTGTAGAATTATTGCGTTTTATCAAGGCTGCAGATGATTGTGCTAACTGAAAACCACGCCCTTATGTCTCGGAAACCTATCACGGGAAGACGAATGCAGCACGGATCTGCTGGTCATAATACACAGAAGTGAAAAGAGATCTGATGGGAGCGTTTTAAGCCCACCTGGGATTTCGGGAAAAGAATTCGTTTTCAGCCGCAGAAATGTTCGGCTCCGAGGATCTGCAGAAAGTATAGCCTCAGTTACGAAGTAAAACTGGTACTGAAGGCCAAGTGGAACCAAAGGTTGTTCTACAGCCATGTACAGCCAAACCCTACTTTCTGTAGTCACGTTGGTGACCTCATCATGGCCGAGGGTAAAACCTTGGTTGATGATCAAAATGAAGCGAAACACTCTAGAGTGTATTTCGCCAACGAACATGGAAAAAATAACTCCAAAGGCTGGCAAATAGTGAGGACCAGGGCACCAGCAAATACGACGCAACACCGTATAACTTCATTCAATGAGATACAAACCATTCTCCAATCGCTGGACCCATCGAATCCCGAGGGGCCAGACAATAGTCACGCCGCTGTGATTCCTTCCTTGACCAATATTTTTGGCGTCTCGGTTAGTTGCACTGATCAACATGCCACTAAACTAGGAAGACCTGTTAAGGATTAGGGTCAGGCTACTGAGGTGGCCATCCACGAGAAAGGCGAGAATCCGAAAGCTGCAAACTAATGCCCCATCGGCCTAACCCGCGCCATGTTGAGAGTACTTGAAAGGATCAGCACGGATCGCTCAGCCATCTTTCTGTCCAGTAAAGCCCTCCACAATGGTAACCAGCACGGCTTTGTAAGAAATGTATCATGTCTATCGAACCCCATTCTAACCCTAGAAGAAACTACCAAGAAATTTGGCAAGGTCAAAAAGGAGAAAGTGTGTTGCCTCGAATTCTGCAAACCGTTTGAATCATTCAAGCGCCGGGTATTTTCTCAAAAAGCCCCATTAATGCGCAACGTCAGAAGCTGTCCAGTAAATTAAAGGCTTCCTGTCAACCAGGACGTGTGCAGCGTCCATTGAAGGAGGACTATCGAGCGTCCAGAGGGTTCTCAGTTGGGTGTTACGAGGTCATATACTGCAACCCCTTGGGCTTTCGATATATATTAACGTCTTGGTTCGTCAACTGAATGTGCACTTCTTCATGCTGGTTGACGAAGGTAAGATTGTCGGTAATCCTCATCAATATGATTATCAAGGGGGTTTAGGTGAACTCGTTACCTAGTCTGAAGACGAGAGCCTTTCACTTATTCCTGGTAGATACATTCATTTGAGTGGCTCTGAAGGAGCGGAAGCCTGTCTTATCTTTTGAAGACGAATGAATGTATGTCAATTGCCCGGGAGATTAATTTAGAAGACCTACAATCCTTCGCTGTAGTAACTTAGAACCCCCAGCTAAATGTGTTTGTTGAAATAAAAGCCCAGAGCTTCTCTCTCTCAACTTGAGCAAGCTATATATTTCGCGGATCATGTATATTCATACAAATGTTTAAGGGTTGAAACCTGCACCTGAAGAACTACATAAAACAACTGGAGGAGGGGTGGCCACCACGGAGGCCGGTAGCATAAAAGATATGGGATATGTGACTTCACTGAAAAAACTTACTCATTTCCCCCCAGGACGTGGACAAATTGGTGGAACCTAATGGAGACCTACAGAGTTTCACCGATATCCTACCAGCGGCCTCGTTCTTAGCTAGTGAAATGCCTAACCTAATGGGTCACTCGTGCGTCCACCCGAACTGAGTTCTTCATGAACACGGGCATTATTCCGTGTAACGTGCTACCTGATTCAGTGGGCCAGTATAGTTCGGTCTACACGTTTGAAGGAAAGTCGCGCCAGGAATAAGAATGCTCATTTCTTGACATGATAACCTCGGTAATATTATATTTTTTCGAAGCACGGGTGCAATATTCCACCTGTTTGATCGCATATTTGCCAGTTTGAGTCAGTAATTGTCTTGCATTCGCGAGTGAATGTGCATACATTTACAAGCCAGAGCCTGCAAGGATGTACGTCATGACGCATATCTACATGCGTATCTATTTGTAACAGATGGCTGGTGGTTATGTGGCGTCGAGGTGGACTGGACTGAAAGTTATAGTTCGCCCAAGTAGAGTTGCAAAGACTGGTTCAAAGCCATTTGGGAACACCTGCGAGTAAGGTTAACGCCAGCATCATCATTTGTTCTCCTTGTCCTTAGTTTCTGCGCACTGCTGTTGTTTCTGTTACTCCGGGAGTGGTCTGTCCCCCAGTCATTCACCTCACGTTCTGTAAGTACGCTCAGGGAACCGATTCCAAATACTGACACTCGTTCTGTCCAGGACTGTAATCCGATAGTGATAACTTCCGCCGGTATTACAAGTATGCTGCCCCGGGAAAAGATTATCATGTGGACAGGATATGGTGTTGGAAAAGTGATGGAATTTGGTTTTCTCTGGAATAATCACAGTGTTTCTGTTCATGTGATCCAGTCAGGCGGTCGAAATGAGTGAAATACATTAATAAAGAATCATCTCCCAATATCTGCATCCCAGGACACACACGAGGAAAGAGATGGATTGACGTATGCACACACGGTCACATCTCCGGAGACAACTGAAAATCAGACAAAAAAACTACAAGAATCCCATACAAAACGAGATGTGTTGCAGAGTATGGTGAGTTGGCCTCCACTTCCACCCCTGTGAGGATACACACTGTGTGGTAGGTAGCCTCTGCTGAACACAAGGGCTGCCGCACTCATACATATATACACCCATTTTACGTTTGTCCTGTTTGTTTGGTTTGTCTTTCTTCCTCTAGGTTTTCGGACCGTTTAAACAACAAAAATTTTGTGAGCAACTTTAAGTTGTTCAAAGCTGTATTCGTAAAAACAGGGTGACTACACTACTATATCTGGCCTACAACCACTGAACAGCGCTCAACGGCTGTAAGCTCGTGGGCGTTTCACCCGCTTTCAAGAGTAGCAGACGTAATTGTCCCGGTGATTACAGATGAGCTGCTTTGCTATCCATTGCCCAGAAGATTTCAGAGGCGTTTTTATATAGCCGACTTTATAACTACCTCACGCCTCGTGGTGTTCCCTTCAATGTACAGGGCGGATTTTTCAAGGGCCGTTCGTGCACCACAAGCTTGCCGATAGTCGATGATCAGTTAATCATAACAGTTAATCAGGGCAAAAAGAATTGACGTGATACACCCCGGCTTTGTCAGTGTGCTTGTATGCGTGAACCGTGGAGGTTTAATCGGCAATCCCCCCACTCTGGGGTTTCCTCAATGGCTCGAGGCATTGTTTTATGGTTTGTACAGGGTGCGCGTAAAAGGCACAACATTAAACTGCAAGCTTAGCCCAGGGTTCATTTCGTGGCCCGCTTCTATTTCTGACAGCTATCCTTATCTTTTAATCACCCTTCCGTTATTAGCGTTGTCTGAAGACGCCAAAATCTGGCATGTCCTGAACACTACCAGCGAATCTCATCATACAGAAGGACATTAATATCCGATTGATCTTGGGTGAACTAGCTCGAGTTTAGCGGTAGTAAATGTGAAGTCATGCATATTAACAGCACTGTAAACATCACAGATAGCCTTGAAGGCACCCATTCCAAACAGTCGTTGTCAAGATTGACATAGGAGCCACTGTTTTGCATACCGTCGAGGTCTCTGAACATGGAGGTCAATGCAAAAAAGCTAACAACGTCCTGGCGTTAATGAAGAATCTTTTCGGCTAGTTTGAACCTAATCGTCCTTGGCTTCTCTAACACAGTTTCCTTGGGCCCCATCTAGAAGATGGAGTTGTGGTCTGGTCACCATATTTCCGAATGAGTGAAATGCTTCTGAAGACCGCGCAAAGTCGTGTCACTAAGGCACCCAGGGGCCTTAAACAAATACCGTACGAAAAAAGACGTACCTCTGAACATGTACTTTTCACAGTATCGTTGACTTGAAGGTCACTTTGGGTTGACCCTCTTGCTAATGAAGCCTCCTGCTCATTCTTGCCGATTTATGCATAACAGGGGAAGTAGAACGACAGAGGAGCCAACCCCTAAAACTGGAGATCCAACATGGCTGACCAGAATACAGACAGCTTTTTCTCATCGAGCGTTATTAACGATTTGAATGCTCTGCCTGACCATTTTCTTTCTCGTAACTCTGTAGCAATTCTAAAGGCTTGCACTGAGCAACATCGGTTGCATTAGTTCGGCACCCTTTTTCTTCATCTAAGCCACCTCCTAGGACCATGAAGTTCCACACAATGAGACACGTAATCCTCAAAAGCAGCAGCTTGCTACTTATATCTCTAACCCTCTGAGCAAAGGAGTTAAATGGGTGTATCCTGATTTGCGTCTGTCACCAACAAAATACTCTGAGCCTCTGTCTCATCTTTGTTTACTAGGTACTTTGAACGCGAGCTACTCGTGACATATAAATAGGACCAGCGACTTTATGCCTATGAGCGTATTTGAATTCTAGTTCGTCATGCATGTATGCGTGCCAGCCTGCATAGAATGTGTGAGCTAGCGCACATAATTATACATTTCAAAGTATGTATGCACATCTTCAGCCCACAGGGTGAAGCGTTCTCATGGGCAATCCCATGTGCGTATGACTTTTTACGGGTAATGGTAACAGTTCTGACGGCGTATATATCTACTGGTGCTCTTCTTCTCTGTTGTATCAGATTCGTAACAGATTGCTTTATGTCGGAATAANAAAGAATAGCAGTGATCGTGTATGATTTTTTCATGCACCGGGCACCAAGGTAGCAAAAATATGAATAGACAATGACACCGAGAAAATTTAAACCAGATTTCGAGTTACCCGCTGGTACTTTCGAGGGAACTGTGAAGTACGTTATCCCTGTCTGCACAACGCATCCGGCGACAAGTGTGAGTATCCAAATCCTCTTCTACGTGACTGATAAACAGGTCATCTACAACCTCCTGGATCAGCAACCAGTCTACTGAAGGTGCTGAAACCAGTGAAACCAATAATATTGGCAGTGTGCAATGGGGAACTAAACTGACCAATCACATGACAACTCGCCAAGCGCTGCCGTGCGCCGAATAAGTTTGCTCTTGTGGTGATTATGAGTACTTCTACAGAGGTGACCCGGACGCTCGTTACCAACGGGAGGAAAAAACGGGATCCCAAAGTGTATAGAATTGAGTTAGGACAATTGACACAACATAATATCAAACAGTTGAGACTAATAAACCAAGTTGTATTCCCAGTCTCGTACGCTGAGAAGTTCTACTCTGATGTGCTCAAGAACAGCAATATGTGTCGCTTGGCTTACTTTAATGACATTGTTGTCGGAGCGGTGAGCTACCGCATCGACCACGTTCCCATAAAAAACGAAAACCCTGATTCTCAAGAACAAGTGGGAAGTACCCATACTGTAAAAAAGTGTTACATAATGACTCTCGGGTGTCTCGCCCCATATCGAGGATTGGGCATCGGATCCGTCATGTTAAAACACGTTGTAAAATTTTGTTTAAAACAGGGTAACATAAAAAGTGTCTATTTACACGTACATGTGGAAAATGATGTCGCCCTGTCATTTTACAAACGCTTCGGTTTTGCTATCACAGGTGAAGTTGAGGGTTATTACCGTGCTGTTCAGCCGCAAACGGCCTACGTTCTAGAAAAATACCTTGGAACTTCAGATTCGTTTGATTCGCTTTCAGATTCCGATTGAATTTTTTCGCAATCAATGGGAATGCTTCGATGAGAATACAGATCTTCCATGTCCTCTAAAATGTCTCATTTGTCTTTGTGTATAAAGGGCGAGGATATTTATGCGACAAAGTTTCGGTGAATGCTTTGTACGTTATGCTTGCCTGCACTTTCTTACCCCACTTTTTTATCGGACATTTGGAGTTCGCATTTATACTGTGTACGAAATAAAATGAAGTTCCACCCTAGTTGTCACTTATTGGTTCTTTGTCAACTGCTGCTCTCAAGTGTTCATTCGGCCAACATGTCGCCGTGGTTGTAGGTACCGAAATTAACGTGTATTTTACTGGGGTACTATTATTTCCATATCAATTCAGTATACCGTGGAAAACGTGAACCCCTTCCTATGTTCAGTTTGTTGCATTTGTGGGTTTGACACCACCACGCTACAACAACAGAATAACAGCACCAATCTAGTCCATGGTGACACTCTTCGTTGTGTGAAACTTGATGAAACCATTTGGCCATTCTCAATCAGATTCGTTTGGGTTTTCCTGGAGAGTGGACGAAACATGAGAGTACTACCAGCTAGTAGCACGCTTGTCGGCTTGATAAAAATCACCATGTTAGTTGTCTTCCTCACCCCTGTGCATTATCCCAAACGTACTTGGATTCGTGTTTTTTGGTGCTGGCTGACAAAATAAGAAGTTTGGATGTGGTTGAAGTGCCGACATGTGTCTTCCTGCTTCTTTTAGGGAGCAACACACGAGTTTTAGGCTAGAGGCTAAACTCACCCTTCTCTAGTCTGTTTGTTTTCACATCTGGCGGGTCTCTGTTGATCGGAAAAGCAATCAGTAGCTACAGAGTTTAGCACCGCTCCTAGGGGGATTTTAAACCAGTGTAAATCTAATAACGTCCTAAAAGCCACTCCTGGAGGGACAGCTAACCACAACAAAAGAAGAATCTTTCCAAGGATTGATAGCCCTGCGAGACATTAGCCGTTTAAGTAACGTCTAGAGAGAGAGGGGGTATGGAGAACTCAAGCTTGCAAGAAGGTGTTTCCAAAAGATGAGGGGTGTGATGTGATTACCACTGTGTGGTATATATATGTTATATATCAGCAACAGCAGTTCTTATACACTTCTTTACAGTAACCCCTTACTTGTGTTAAGGGACCGGGTTTTAAGCTAATCTAGCTTTTCTTACCGTGCATCTATAGGTTCAGAATAGTATTTCCTGAGGTGACACTACACTTTCTGGCGCTTCCTTATCTTCTTGCAAGAATAATACTGCATGTCTGATGATAATGCTCATGATTGGGTCCAGTGTTGACTTCACAGAACAGTAAGATATTTTTGACTTCTCGAACTAGCTTTATGAGCGAGAGCTAGACTGTTTGTCTTGATTTACCACCTAACGTCATTTTCAGATCCGGGCCTTACCATTGGGCACTATGGTTTGCACCGACGTTGGTCCCGTAAACTGTACTAGAAAGAAGACAATGCATTGGAGCTTCGCGAGTAAGGACGACCGACAGCCTTGCAGATATCATCATCATCATAACAGCCATGAGCCTGACCAAAAGGTACTGTGGCTCGGACTGCCGCTCACCTCAACAGTGACGTGGAATATCCTAGTAGGAAACATTACTAAGAATGTCAAAAAATACTAAAGAAGACTAAGCGGAAGAACTAGAAATGGTATGGATACACGTACGCCATTGACTGCGACACAGCCATCTCGGATAGCGTCTCTAACCAACGGTTTGAGTGATCACGAGGACCCCATCCAGGCAGGCGATGCCTGCCCACTTTGCTCAATGGAGCAGTCAA
>QNGE01006208.1:8594-32965 GCA_008508345.1 Paragonimus westermani | reverse complement strand
GGTCAGCGATTTGGACAACTGTGTGACGACTCGCTGTGTTCAACAATATTAGCGGAGGAATTGCATTATGCGACACTCGTTGGCAACGGGTTCACAGTAAACCAGAGTGGTCTAAATCGACAAACGACCGTAGAGCTTCTTAGAGGAACCCAACTACAACCGTGTTTTCTAGCTTGTCTCCTCTGTATGCTTGCTTTTGTGTACGCCTGAAACAGGGGGACCGCAACGAACTCAATGCGACTTTCTTCAGCCCCGCAACTTATTTAACACGGTGAATGCTTGCTCTTTTCCTGAAGACTTATTCCACTTTTCAAGGTCGTTTAACCTGGACTCTTTCTGGCGTTGTTTGACGCACTCAAAGCTTCTACGTACTCTTCGCTCAGTGCGCTTTCCAGTGCCGCCGGGTGGGATGGAGGCCACCTCGCGCTCCGCTTCATCTTCTTCTTTTTCTTCTTCTTCTTCTTCTTCTTCTTCTTCTTCGTGGTCTCTACCGTTAGCCCTTGATCAGGCTAGGACTAACTGCTTAACATATGTGCAAGCAATGCTGGAAATATACGGTTTTACTCAACCCTGACGTGTTCTTTTAGTTCAACGTCTGTTGGGACTACGTTTCGATTGCTCTTCAGGAATGACGTCTCAAACTGTTAGTGGAAGACGGCTGAACACAATCCCATTTGTCCACTACTGATGGACGTTGAACAACAGCACCTTTTCATGTTCACCGAAGGACCAAAAACAGCAAACAAATTGGACAAAACTGGGAAAGATGAACGAAATGGCTGGTCTTACCAAATGAGTGGGGCTGCAGCTGCTTGTTACACTCAAATATGTCTGCGGTTTGAACGTATTCAAAGTGAAAAACCAACTGGTTGGCATCATCACGATGAATGTTCACCTCCAGCGGTTCACACAGTGTTCACAGGGTAATCTTGTGTGAAGCTACTTTTTGCGCCTCAAGTGCTTAGTACTTGTGGACGGGCTGATATGGAAGTCGGACGACGATGAAACATTCCTCGCACATCCCACCATTTTGCCCTCGAACACACTGGCGTTGTTGAAAGTCATTGTCGTGCAACTGTTGTAGTTGCGCAACTTCGCCAGTGAATGATGCTTTACATTGCCTACATTGGCGGTCGAAGTTGGCTACAACAAAAGACAGGCTACCGATCCACCAATATGTGAAGTAGCAAATTACAAGTCCCCAGGCACGAAGTTCGTAAATGAAAACGAGCACGAAAGTGAGTCTTGCTATACAGATGCGGGTGCTGGCGGAACACAAGAAAATATGAATTCAATTTATGGAAGTGCGAGAAACCCAGACGTAGACCGTGATTCTTTCAGTTATCTTGGGTAAAATAATTTCACCATATATACCCGCTTTCTTACGCCACCACCTGGTTCAAGAATTGAACTCAATCAATCCTGTGTCCTCGGTGGATACATTTTGTTTTAGTTATCCGGTACTTAAAGACGTCCTTGGTGTGTGTTACTTCCAAAAATCGATGTGGTTGCTGTTTTGGTTATCCTCATGAGAAAGCGGCTGTACATATATGCCACGGTGCAAAAATTATTTATCTCATCAGCGACTAATGGCGCTGTTTTACCTTTCGGAGATGGATCATATTCCATCTTCCAAGGCTGTTTTGGGTAATCGTGAATTTTAAAATCCACACTTCCGGGAGTGCCTGTAAAATTACATGTAGGATGTCGGCTTTACATACATATGAAGCACCGCGTTGTTTACCGGCAAAACTACATGATCGCAACACTCGCGCGAGTGATCAGAAATGTGGTTTGACGTTTCCGTTTGTCACTGTCTATTCAAATTTCTGCCTTGTGGGCTCTCTGTGCATCACAAATTGCATACTAGTCACTCGTTATCGAATAACACACCAATTCGTTACGTATTGAATTATTTGGTTTTCATAGTATCGTTTTTTCCGCCTGTCTTGTCCGTTTTTCCCGAATTACCAAAAACTAACCGTTCTGTATCGTATATTGCACACCTCTACCGACAATGACTCACACCAGATTCTGCAGCGCTGGGGCTCAGCAGACACTGTCTGTGGCAGCAAGCGTCTGCGGTCGGTATGGGTGTAAAATGTCCGCACAAAACGGCATGTAATGCCACCAGTGTTGGAAGTGGTATCAATTTAGGTGCAATGACCCCAACGAACACACCACAAACGTAATGCCCGCGAGTAGGCTGCGTGCCAAGACAACCAAGTCACTTAGCTTTTTGGTAACCTCGCCGGCCACGCTCAGCCCCGAGGTCGTGGTAGGAAAAACACCCTCCTAAGAAGTGGAAGTTGACGAGACCGCAGAGGTCACAGGTGGTGGCGCCAAGAATACTGATCAAGCGTCCTGAACGGTCGTTAACGTACATACAGGCGATGGCGTTGTGCCTGCAACCTCAAAGGAAGACTGTCAAACCGACTGGGAAGTACAGACCGAGTCCTGCCCCACCCCCTTCCCCAACTCTAGGCCTTCTTCTCTTGGCCCTTCCCCACACTCCCCTTTCTCTTTCCTCGCGGACTCCAGCGGAGAAGTAGCTTTTAAGTGCATGCGTACAAATCGTCTGAATCAGTTCAATGAATTGCCGGAAGTCGGACAGTTAAGTCATGACATTCAACCCCACATGTTCGCTTCCACGGGGACCTGGCTGACAGGTGATATCAGTGACGGTGGACTGAGTGTCCCGGGGTATTCGGTTTGCTGGGCTGACTCAGCCCGAGGGGAAATGAGGGGGTTCTGCGTCTTTTCTCCAGCAGCATCTCTCAAAACTCATGGTCATCAGTGACTTTCAGTTCTCTGATAAATGTGACGCTCTGTGGCCACCAGGCTAATACTCAATCCTAGTGCGGGCTATTCCTTTTTCTCCCTCGTCCGACGTCTCCGACGACGACACCCTTTTGGTAAGTCTGGACAACTTCCCAGAACTACGAATTTTTACTCATCTGCTTATTATGGGTGACCTTAATGTGCCCAAGATAAACCGCGCACCAGTATCACACTAGGACTCTGGAGGCGGCTACTCGACTCTCTTATCGACGCTGATACGACGGAGGGTGTGAACATGGCAGATCAACGACCTGACGCGGCATTGTTCTGGTCAGGTTTTCTTCCCGTTCGACCTATTAATCACCAGCGACAGCCACCTCGGAAACCGTGTCCATTAAACCACCACTCGGACACAGTGAGCACTCTCTGATGACCTTTGACCGTATCTGTTGCTGGTCACAACAACCGGCAAAAAGGTTCGAAACTTTAGTCGGGCTGAGTTGAGCGGCCTGAGGCACCAACTAGGTTAACTTCTTCTTGACTCTGACTCCATGGACCAGAACTACCGTGCGTTTCGAGACGCAATTCAGAAAGCGGACGACTTATTTTTCCCACGCAAACTGTGCGCTTTCTTTTTCGTTCACTACTTTCGTACCTAATACACCGTCTTCTTAATGATCATTCCCGTTTGGTCACGAAGTATGAGCTTACTGAAAGCTTAGAGAACCTAAGCACGTTCCACATTGTCCGAAACAGGTGTAGGCGAGAAGTCCATGAAAACGCCGATCTCGCACAAGGAGAGAATCGCCTCCATGCCTGCTGGAACAAAAACTCCTCATTTAAGTATGTGCGACGACTAAGAATGAACAAACTTACAACTATTTGTTCGCGACTGTCCGGCGGGGAGGGTTCATCCGTCTCCCTAGTTGTGACCGAGTTATTCGTGGAGAACTGCTCAGCAGTATCCTACGTTGCGCCATTGAGCTAGCACCTTATCCCCCACTAGTTACCGCTGAGTTTTCTGTGTAAGATGTTGGCGACCTTCTATTCAAGATTAATTCGTACATTTCAATTGGTTCTGACGAGGTGTTTCCCAGACTTATCAAAGAAGCAGTCGCTAGTCTGGCTTAACCTCTTTATAAGCTGTTTAATCAAACACTCCAGGCTGTCGTCCTCCATCGTGCATGAACAAAGGCGACGGTCACACTCATTGTTGAAGTGGGTAACCGGCACTGTCTGGTTAGCTATTGGCCAATCAGCCTTACCAGCGTTCCGTGCGAGGTAACGGAGCGTCTATTAAAGCGTACCGTCTCTAATCACTTCTCATCAAAGCATCTTTCTTCCTCTTAATCAGTCATGGATAACAAGCATGCTTATTTCCATGGATAGTCCGAAGAACGCCTCATCTCAGGTGCCATCTTCTTTGATTTCTCCGAGGCTTTTGACCATATTCCACACGGTCCCCTAAAACACAAACTGGAAGCGTATGGTGTTCAAGGAGAGATTCTCCGCTGGACTGCCTCTGTTCTTGATAATGGGACTTCTGGAGTCAAGACCGGACCAGACAATTTGTCTCCCCCCTTTATTTCTACGGAAGTTCCCCAAGTGTCAATGTTAGGTCCACTGTTATTCTTCCTGTACATCAACGACCTTCCAAGCAATGTTTCCAGTAGCGCTTTTCTATACGCCGACGACCTCTAAATCTGGAATGCTACTGATTCCAGTGCACTGCAGACTGATCTCGACGCAATCGAGCGCTGATCGGACGATTGGGATCTCCCACTAAATGACAATGTGTGCTCACATGTAACCCGGTGGAGATCCTGGCAATACTCCCATGATTCATAGTACGTTTGGCGCGGTAGACATAGAGAAAATCGATCTGAAAGACTGGGCATCTGGTTGTCGTCTAACTTATCCCTTACGTATCACTGTGAGATGGCAGCAAAAGAGGGATTCGCCGCTCTTAGGATGATTGAGCACACTTTCCACCACACAGACAAAAAAGCGTTTCGAGCACTTCACGGGATTTATATGATACTGCTCCTCAAGTACGCTAAACGAGTCATGTATACCGGCTCGAAGAAAGACATATCAGCTGTTAAGCGTGCTCAACCCGCGGCTACCAAGGTGGTAGTGGGCCTGAGACGTTCTACTTACGCGTCTTGACTTGATGTATACTCATCTGAATTTCGACGAATCCGTAGTGATCTAATTCTCA
Organism: Paragonimus westermani; assembly: GCA_008508345.1. NCBI lineage: Eukaryota > Metazoa > Platyhelminthes > Trematoda > Plagiorchiida > Troglotrematidae > Paragonimus > Paragonimus westermani. The sequence continues at coordinate 27,963 of QNGE01006208.1, read as the reverse complement.
CGTAGTTCTTCTTTAAAGTGGGTGTCGTAAAACAGTTCTTCATTGTACAGAGTGATGACGGCCTGTTCGGACGTAGCAAGTGACCTCTCGAGCTTCGTCTTCGGATCTTTCTTGCGCAGCAGTTTTCTTACAGGATTATTAGCCTTTGGCACAGCCCTCTTTCTGAGGTGGTCAGCAGCGCTTCTGGGGATCGCTCTGTAGCTTTGCTTGATTCTCATTTATATAAAATTTCATTATGCGAGTAACCTCACTCTGTTTTCTTGGCATTCACCGAAATCCTCAAGAGCGGTGCTACACCCCGTTTTCGAGTATTGTCATTCAACTCTACAGAGGTTCGCTGACAATAAACAAGGATAACTCACTGGATCCGGGAACATTTGGCCCCTGCCTCGAACTGGTGTATCAGTCGCTGAAATCGTCGGAATTTCATGGCAGTGACTTCCTTTAACAACGCCGTCATCTTTGCCATCGAGACATTAGAACGTGCAAAGAGTGGCTCATTTTTGTCCTACTTATCAAGTGAACATGATTGATATTCCTACCAACTGTGTTATGTAATTGTCTGTATGTAATCCCTGGGCTAACGGTGGTTCTCAAACTACTGAATATGTCATGATTTCGTGATGTGTTTCAAGCCCTGGAATCGTTGGATTATGTTTCTGGAAATCTTTTGTTTTAACGTTTCGAAGGCGTACGCGAGGAACGCGCGAGGGTTTAATCGCATGGCGATTAAAAGGTGTGACGAAATTGTAAAATTACCTCAATTCGGAAAATCGATGTTGAGATATAATAAAATGCAATCTGATTAAGCAGCAAAACTTGATTTTCCTTCCGATGACAGAACCTTTGTTAAGTCATGAAGACAACTTTTCATGAAACTTTACATGAGTTACGGTAGTAATTACATTCCAGCGTAATATTATGTGCCAAAACTACACATGTCAGTGGTATTTTCCCAACTATTTTTAGCACGAATGGTTATCCGTTCCTACTGAAGCTGAGAAAGTTTTCTCAACAGAGTTAACCAGCAAATCAAGGCGAATTTTCTGTTAAAGCTCATGGAATGCATATCAAAGACCCCACTGAAGTTGTAAGAGGCGCCTTTGAGATTGTCAAAAGACACTCACAAGGTGGTATTGTTGCCTGGTTGGCCTACGGATACGTGTTGCATGGGAAGGGTCTCATGTGTAAGATATCTGGATAGTCTAACCCAATCATAAGGCTAGGGGTGGAACCGTTCCAGTGTGAATTACCTTTTGTGCCGACAAAGTGACCTGTTAAATGAGCCAAGTCGAAAGACACTCCTGGATAAAAATTTATAACCGCTCCACCTCATTGTCACACTTAACGTGTAAAGCCAAGGTAATTCTATGCTTAACCATCCAAAGCTGCTTCACCCAATTACCCTGCCTCAGGTGTGAAGCCAGATATCGCCCTACGCTCAAACATATAGCCCCGTGTACGAAGCCAGCAAAGACGACCACATACGTAACTCGATACGAATTGCCTGCTCAAAACCTGTGGGGAAAGGGCTACATAGTGCCTCTGGCCTTCTTACCACAGGAAATACCTCGGGGTGTACGCCACATGGCCAACCATCTCTGGAGGTCCTTCCGTGAGGGGACACCACGTTGCATGCATGAAAATTGCACAAGGATTCCAACCAACTAAGGGCAACTCGTGACACGGTAGGCACTAACGCTTTCATCGTCTCCAAAACACACAAGTGCTGAGCTTGTCAGCATCCCTCGGTTCAACTTTCACGTAATAACATCTCATCTGTAGTCCGGTTCACATTTGAGCACAACAAAAGCCAATCACCAGGATGAAGCGCCCGAGGGTTATCTGGATCGTTACAAACAACCATTCGCTCAACTTACACCGTGTAGTCAAAAACCGATTGAGTTGTTTACTTGCCACTGACGGCAGCGCCCGTCGCACTGACGAACTCACTTCCTTCCAGGCTTCCGGAAGAATCAAGTAACAATCAGTCCCTTTATTAGACGGTCGATCTCTTAATGCACACTGGTTTAAGGGTGGCAACTTACGTTTCAGTTCTGAGTTGGCCTCGACAAACTGAAAATGTTATTGTAACTGGCCTCCAGCCCTCTCCGCTCTTCCAAAAAAACGCATCGAGGCAATGTGAAAGAGATCCATAAGTATAGAACAAGGTACCTCTGTGTGAAAGACACAAGCAACTGTGTAACTCTAACGCATGAGCACGTATCTTCTCATACGTACATTCAACAGATCAAACAAATCCACCCCGCAGTACCTTAGAGGGTAACAGTCTGTCGATAACCTCATCGCCGGGAATGGTGCCATCACTTGGGTGTATTGCTTTTCGCGATTTTTCTTATGGCAGCAGCACTCACTTAGCACTCGTTAAATGGCAGCCGTACCCCCAGATTGTCTATTAATGTGGGGCATCAATGCGACTCTCAAATTCCTGACAGTGACGAAACAAAAAGCTCGTAACAGCACTGTAACAGGTGATGATCAACAGGTACTCAATGTCCGTATTTTTCGTTCGAATTTCACCACTAACATACTTCTATCCAGTCTGGCTTCAATCAATTAAGTCCACCCATCACACTAGAATTCATGATAAAGACATTTCGTTCCCTGAAAAGCGTGCGTTTTCGCAACGAGCCGTTATACTTTGAAATAGAACCAGAGGTTTCGGACACACAAACTGACCCGGCCATGAATGATGCAATTTGTCTAGCGCACGTGGACATCAACACAAAGTTTACATAGCGTGATAACTGAGCGTCGTCCCCAAGTAGAGTGTCTCAGTAACCGTTGGCCCATTACCAAATCAAAGTCGGGTTTTGTAGTCAGAACAGTGATGCGTCTAATCTCAGGGTCTTCCTATTCCGAGTGCGAGAAGGTGGGCGTTTCGGCTACTGTTTTTGTACTTAGCCGAAAGCTCGAACCCCATAGTTAGAGTTCCGTCTTCCTTCATAAGGCTATTGATACTCCGACGGACGTTACGCCAACTGCATTTGATTCTGACGGCACAGGCCTTGAATGTTAGATGGACGTGCAGTCACAGATGAGCCTTATCTGCAATGAGACAGGGCGAATTTCAGCCACCTCTTCACCATTATGTAATACCCAACCATCCTGTCGTCATGGCAGGTCTATCTCGGTGACGGTCCTCAAATATTACTGTTTTTAGTACCATTCGATGCTTTTCTGCTCCCCACGGAAACCGCCTCCCTCCGAAGCGTCTCCGTTAGCAACTCATATTTTCTTCCAATCATATCATTCAACGAGACCTGATGCGCCCATACGAGGTTCACCAACTGCTCACTCTCGAGTACTGTACGACACGGAAGTCTGAAGCTGCAGTCAAAAGTGTTCTTAGTTGCCTAGGGCTCACCGCTATCGCCCTTTCTATGTTCCAGTACCCGATGTATCTCAAGAATGCTGCAGCATATCAGAAGCAATACGCCGTTTTCGGTTAAACTCTCGAATAAATATCCCTGAGGTGAGCCCCTTTTTCTGTCTTCGACCGTTGAATGACGTTGGCCTGCAATGGCAGCAATGATGGTGGCTCTTTCGCCGCATAAACTGAATCGGCTGTAGTAAAGTGCTCCTAATCTAAGGACTGAGACTCGATCGACACTTGACTGCACGGTGTTGCGCGAATGCCGTACAATATGCGGGGCATCAACCGACGGGACCGTCTCTACAACCCAATCGCCCTTGCAAGATACTCAATGTACGGCTTGTCGTCAGACATGTTATCCAAATATACGTGCGTTACCGTCAACGCCTCTGGATCAACCAACTTTACCGGAACGAATCCCAAACACCCCCCGTTTAATTTGGACGTAGCACAGCACAATGATGATTCTACTTTCTCATCCTGACCATTTTAGAATGGCGTCAACCGCAACCGGGTATCGCACAGCGCATCCGTACCATGAAAGATATCTCGGCGTGGCTAACTTTTAAGAGAATAAAATAACACTCTCTATCCCTCAACGTTATTTTGTGTCGCTCCAACGATTATTTATAAACCAAGCACAGTCGGATTCATCGTGATTGCCACCGCACATCCGGCACCTCAAGTTCGGCCTCTCGGAAAGTACACCTACTCCGATGTTGCATCTAGAGCACCCGACTCCCGGCAGTCCAAGGGAAGCTGAGTCACTCGTTTCACTTTCTGGGCGAGCCATCAACTTGCCATACTGGCCAGCGCTGACCACCGTTCTTCTCACCACAACCATCAATAATAGGTAGGTTTCCTCTCGCATGCGGTTGTGCTCTCAGCAGCTTCTGTTCATCTCTCTTGTAGGTGATAAGGCAATCGCTCAAGTGCTTTGATGAGAACGGCTGAGAAGCTTAGTTATGCACCCTAACCTAGCTGTGGAAATATAGCCCCAAAGCTATTCACCTGAATGGCTAGTCTGCACAAACCATCGACATCGCCAGTGGCCAGTTTGTGACCCATGTAAACCCCCACACTTACTGCTTGCATGGTACCACGCTGGCCGCCAAGTTGTTGCTGCAAAGTTCTCGTAGTCTTTATAAGTCCTGCCTCTTTCATCGGCGTTTGATTACGTTTTTCGCGCTACCACGACGATAATGCTACAAATATGAGAACTTTGACCTTTCGTCGATTAATTTATTTGCCGCCTTGACTTTCAAAATATCTCTCTAATTTTCGGATGACTGGCTCAATAAACCAACAGCTTCGTGGGCCCTTCTCATGACTGGATAGGGTATAGACTAGAGGAGTGTTTGCCTGGGGCCCGCTGTTGAACAAAGGGTTTAAATCTCCCGGTGCACTACTAAATCTGACACTGATACCGGAGAGAGATTTGGGTTCCACGGGCCTACGGGATCTCGTATGAAGCCCGAGTAGTCCGCTTCTCAAATCTAGATCCTCTGCCCTTAAGGTCAGCTCTTCTTTCAACTGACCTTTGGGAACTCCATTAGAAACATCCAACAGCATGAATGGGCCGGGTGGGAAAACACCGGCAGATTTGGACACCCCCTTCATCTTCCCCAGCGGGCCGCCACCGTCCTTATCGCCACTCCAGGGCTCAGTCTTAAAGACCTAAACAAAGAGCAATCATAATCAACAACACGTGGCTAAGGTGGGACCCCACCATTGAAAGGGCTCTTAAAAGCATTTGAAGCACTCGTGATGTACGAATCGTTTCTTAAGTTCCAAGAATCAAAGTTGACAGAAAGAGGAACGTCACCATAGATATTAGCACCCAAGGAGGGACTGTCTCAAGGAACGTTGCCGGAGTATCCAGTGGCAGGGGAGCGTTTGATCATGCAGTATCAACTTATTGGTCTAGGAAAGCAAGATCAGCTTCGATAACGCCAACTTTATCAAGACCGGAGGCGACTTTCACAATGCTGGACTTCGGGGGTTCCGTGGCATGGAGGGTTGTTACTACTCCCCGTTGGACCACAAAGTGCACGGCGTGAACACTGAAGGTTTCAAATTTTATTTACTTGTTCGCTAACAACTCAAGTTCCTACCGGGTTACGCGTACTCTGGCAATCCAATGAGCGCCTTCTTTAATATCTGGCGGTATAAAAGATAATTCATCTTTGAAATAGTTGATGTAATGCTGCTCGTAAAAGTTGGGTTTAGTACGGTATTAACTAAATAAACACATGAAATTTAAGTATCTCATCTCGAACGTGAGAAATTCTTGTAAATCGAACAGAGCGCATGCTTGTATAGCAAAATTTAAAATCAGACACCACTTAATACTAGAGGACGATCAGACTGAATTCAGTTCATTCAAACACATGGTCTTTGTTAAGGTCAGATCGAAACCACTCTTCTTGCGTCAAAAAATGGTAAGAAATATAGGTTAATCAGGAAACAACCACGAAGGGGAAAGTCCGATTTTGGCATTACCAAACTTACAGGGCCCAGACGGACTGAGAGTTGAGGAAGCCGTAGCGGTAGCTGGGGTAACGACGAAGATGATTAACCCATATCACTTGAAGATGATAAAGCTTAAGGCCACGTTTCAACATTGATCAACCCAAACGCATCACCCTTAAAAATGATGCAACACACCCTAACGGAATCGACAGAATTCATAGTCCTGTTCCATAGTAACGTCTAAACCAACATCACTATACTGATATGCAAACTATTATAATTCTCAGCCGATTATTTCAAGACAAGTATTGGCTTGTTCAATGATCTAAACCACTCTGACGCTGAGAGTTTATTTATTTGTGTTTTACGCTGCCCAGATTAGACTCAGTGACAGAAGTTGCTGATGTTGGTTTTATCAGAAGGTAATTTGTGCAACCGGGCTGCACCTTTGCACTCGATTGCGGCCAGTTTTCTCCGAACAGTCACATTGTATCAAGACAGACTATCTCAAGCTGCCTCCTCGTGAAGCAGTCAGTTCAACTTATATCAACCTGTCGGCGGTGTCCACTAAGTGTTCCCTATATTTTACTGACGTCGCCGTACATTTCGCAAATGCCCTCCAGACCTGGGATCGTGATACGTTGGATACATTAGAAGGTGGATTTTTCCACTGCCCCCGAAACCTTTTCACTGATCAAAAACAGAATGTTTCACACAGCGATTTTCATCCTAAACTAATTGGCTGTGTATGGCGTCCGGAGGACTACATAGACTGTGTCTTCCGTTTATGTTGGCGAAACATAGCTCTGTGATTGACAACTTTAGCTGAAGGTGTTATTCTTGTCACTTTCTCCACCTGACTGATCTGTGTTGTGAACGATGCCTACGTACGAAACACGCTTTGACATTAAAATCATCGTCGTGGTAGTTCCTAAGTTTGTATGCCCAAGGCTCCCCTAGCCTTACGCTAACGTAAGTCGGAAGTCGCGGTGAGAAAACGGTGGATCCGCAAACTTTATTTATTGATTTGCTCACCGTTCACAAGCGGACTTCGACACAACAATGGGGGCAGTTAGGAAGTTGGACGTGAGAGCACCTTGAGCATAACCGCACGGCAGCCGTCAGACAGGACGAACGTCGACAGAATTCCCAGTCGAGCTTCAGAAGTCAAACAAGCGTCAGGTTGACGGGGCGGTGTTCCCAAAGGTAACAACCAAAATATTGCTATCCTAGCGAATGTAGTCTACTGTAGTTGGGATGACGCGGATTCATTATACAGCCACGAGTGAAAATGCGATGCTACACCAACACACTAACTCTGATGCTGGTGGTTCGCGGTAAGTTTACATTCGCAAGGTAGTGTGAGCCAGCACGGTGGTAATGACAAAGCGACTCTGAAGTCGCAGGGAGTTTAGGATTTTGGGGACGTTGAAGGTGATCTCACTGCACACTGCGCATTCCGATGTCCCACCAAGCTGGTTCATGCGCTGCACCTGACAGAAAGAGATGTTTACAAACGCTGTTGAACACGTAAATCACCGAATATAACTTTCTTCTGGAAGCAACTCATCCGGTCCATCAGGGTCGACGTTCGTTCTAAGGGCAGACAACAATGACACTTATCAAGAGCCCTTCTATATGGCACTGACTTCGATGTACCGCAACATATAGGACTGTGAAGACGAAGAGAGCCACTTGTCGCTCTTCCTCACGTATTGCAACAGCTCTAAAAATTTCGGATCATATGAAATTGAACAATCTACCAGACATCCGCCCCAATTTCTTTCTTAATAAGAGTAACAGCCGCTTACTACTAACGTTATGGCATAGTGCTGGTGGAATATATATAGACTTCGGAGTGAGGGGTTGTAGGAACGATAATAATGGGACAATAATGGGAGAAAACAATAGTTGTTCAATCATCCAATATTGACAACATCTTCTGTACATACGCATCCCAGAACCCTTATCAGGCTTAAGTATAACCACGTTTTTCGACTTAAGCTCTCGTAATGATTGCAGGTGTTGCCTCGTGATAGCACACCGACTGTTAATTGGAGTCCTGATAAAACCGTACGCTATATCGGTGAACTTAGTCTTTAACCGACATAGATTGTCAGCACTAGTTGATCGAAGATCAGACAACTGATTGATAAGATTCTCAAACTGGGCTTCAACACAAATACGATCAACCTTGTGTGATGGTATTTTATAATCAAGACCTAAGGCTAACGCTTCTAGTTTCAACGAACCCAACTGTATTGAAGAACAGTTCAGCACGTACTTACTAGAATCCGGCGGAATTGGTTTTTCACCGTGTTTTGTACGTGACTTCCGCGACCGATTGATATAAGTCCTCTTCGTACGATCGATAATTTTCTTACAGAATAGTGTGAAGAGGATACGAGAGCAAAGTGTCAAATTTCTGACGACAGATAAAAGGCGGCAATGTGTCTGACGCAAATCAGCTAGTCGCATTTGAGCAGTCTCGATGTGGGCAGTCGCAATACGTTCAGTTTGTTCTTTTTTAGGAGCCGGAGGAACTGATAAGGATATCGACCTTGCTGTGTGCATTCATTGAGAAAATATTTTTTCACAAGTTCACGAGCAATCTTGCATGCAAAACTGGCCACACGACGCAGCAATCGGCAGGTCTCAGCGGGAAATCTTCGTCCTAGAAATTTGAAACAGTTGGTTCCCTCGAGGGAACCAACTGTTTCAAATAGTTTTTCACTCAGCACTGAACGTGGACATGGACTCATGGGTTGAGCTAACCCGGCAGAGGTCACGGGGGAACTCTCACGAATCAACTGGGAGTTTGTTGGGAGATTCATAACGATTATGTGATGCTCTGCCTCAGTTGCCTGATTCCATTCGGCGGAGTATCATCAAAAGTGAAATTGTCGGTTGCAGTCTTCCGTAGTGCTTTCATTCAGCCGCTTTGATTTCTCCCGAATGATTGGAGGCGTGTTAGTCACAGTGATTGAAAAGCTAATTTTCCTACGTCAAGCGTTTCGGTTTGTATGCCATAGGAAACGTGACATTACCGATCACACCTTTAAAGGGGTGTTATTAAACAAATTCATTGACACGAAATCAATCAGTGATTCGCAGAAGTCTACGACCAATCAGTGTCCATAGCGTGACCAGGCTGTTATGTCACCGCGGGGACCAATCAAGATAACACGCTGCTCCAGCATCGGGTTACTTTATAATGAGCACCGAAGTAATAACGGGTTGTAAATGCGTCATGCGTTAAAACAAGCGGGCTACAAGCGTAGTCAAGTAGACGAATGCGAGAGCTAGGGCGTCAGCACCAACTGTAATTCTTCATTTACTGATGCGTCTTGTTTATAAAATAACCAATTAAAACTCGATAAGTTGACATTCGCTTTGTGCCACGAAGACTGTCTTTTGCTTTTGTACCGGAAGACACCGATTTTTAACAACACCGTCGCCCTCCGCGATGGTCTTGGGGACGTGGGCCTCGGCCTCCCCATAGCTTTTCAGTGGACTGGCAGATAATATACGAAGACCAGCTGTAAACACCGTATAGGTGAATAGTGCGTTTTGGTGAGGGCCATCCTATTTGATCCTCTTCAACCAGTACTGCGTCCACTGATGTGCAGAGCACTTAGATCACTGGAACAACTTGCCACCGTTGACCCAACTTGCAGGAACAACCACCACTGCTTTCGTTACAGCGAAAATAACGATAACAAATATCACTGATTGAAATAAGTTTCTTCACGTAAACCAGAAAGAAATAGCCCGCCAGGTATGCAAACCACCAGTTGGGTCGGAGCAGAACGACTGTTCACGAGCCCAAAAAGTTCGAAATTATACTGCACCCTGAAGAGAGTGTAAAAAAATGTCTACTGTTGACAGTTATAGTATTAGGATGCCCGGACTGAATAACAGTCAAGCAGACGTTTGCAGCAGCCGAAGTATAAAACAAGGATGATTGATGTGGTTTATTTCAGGGAGTGGCAAAACATGGGAACTACCTTTCAACATCAATCAAACCGGACGCAACAATCTCAGAGAAACCTCATCATACCGCTTTGAATGTTTCTCTCCTCCGCCCCAGCCTTTTATTCAAAAACCCGCAGAAGATGTGTGCTCACTTGACTGCCATAACACTAGGTATAGATGATCAAGCCCAAAAAATTGCTGAACGTCGCTATGAAACCAATAAATATGCGGATGCTACATTAAAGTCCTTCGTAAGAAAGGCAGTGGTGGAAACTTAGCTTTCGGTGTCAGAGGTGAGGACATCAGTGACCTCCTTAAACTGAGATGTAGCTGCAGCAACCCGTGTACCTTATGGTGCATATGAGGCAGAAGCACTCTCTGTGGTAAGGAGGGAAGAGCTTGCTTCCTATCTTGAGGGCAGAGTTGGTCGTGAGACTAAAATGAACCAGTGAGTCAATTTCCCACCACATTCTGTTCAAGCAAACAGGCTAGGTCTTTCATGAATGCGTTTCTCCTTCCAGATCTAACCAACTTGGTTTCCTCGAAAGGCGAGAACAGTCAGGACCCCAAATACCGTCTGATCTTCTGGATGTGCTCATCGACGGGCCGATCGCCCGGACAGTTACGGATAAATCTCCTGACCTGAATTCTGTGCATTTCAGCGTAACATGTGTCTTAATCAGGTATACCACACAAAAACCAGGGGAGTCTTTATGTGACTTGTATCAGGGCCGACCCTAAGCTTCACTAATATTGTTCGAAGATTCCATACCTGATTCGTTGAAGACTCCGGCAAATTTCACCGACCATGAAACCTTTTCTGGCCAGCCACCGATAAAATCTCCGGGCAGCCAATATTCTGATGTCACTCACGTTTTCAACCCGCGCACTCTTCAGGAGGCCGCTAACGGATTATTTCCTCTTCGAACTCTTTACCCAAAACGGCTCGACGGATCTCTCCTCTGTACCCAAAAATACACGCAACATATCCCCCACCTCAGCACGTTCTTCACGTGCACTCACGGTATACTCGGTCTACACTTGTTCCGACGTAAGCAATTGCGCAAACTTTCAGGGTCGGAAAACGGCAAATCACCTTCACGCATCTCTGTCAATTTATGCGGTTAAAACAGCGTCAATTGTGACATATCCAAAACAGGTAGTGCATCTCAAGTGGACGCCCACCCACTTACGAACCATGATGAAGCGTCCGCTATATTCCAAACAATACTGCATCTACTGGATGAAGGAAAGCAACAAATGTGGGCCCACCACCAGCGTATTCTTCTCTGGTTACCAACTTTCTCCTCAAGTTCTTCGTCGCACAGTTCCACCTTCAATACACACGGTCAAGCAAAAAAATATCTCGTTGTTGTGGGTTTACAAACCGTTCAATTTCATCAAACCTCCGTAAAACACGTGACTGACTCCAAATGTAATTCACAGCAGTTTTGCCCCCACGAAATCAAGTTACTTATCAGACAAGTAAAGATAACGTGAATGTCCCTACTTAGTTCGCGAACAGCTCCTCGTGTACCCAAAAGGGAATGATGACCTTGCGCTCTACATTTAGGAACGCGCTACACCCATGATAATACAAGAAATTCAGTTCTCTGATAAGATTTTTACTTTGTAGTTATTATTCACGATGCGTGGCGAGGAAAGTATTTGTTGGGGATGTGTGTCGTCAGCCTGCTTTCAACGCATCTGACAATGACGCTGAGTTGCGAGCCTGCGAAAATTCCCAGGACACGTCTTTTCTATCAACATGAGATGTTTTAGTGCACACAATGTGAACCAACCAAGCTTCGCCTGAGCCGCAATAGCGGTTCCACGGCTTCCTTGTCAGCGTTACTGGAGTGAAAGGCGGAGATGAAACATGTCAGCGCCCAAGGAGGCTTTGATCTGGTAATAATCCCTCTCCATGCTAGGGACAACTAGCAGGCAGACTCATTGCTGAACCTACAAATAGACAAAATGACCCGTTGTACTTACTCTCAGTTACGAAAACCTCAAATAACCCCTATAAACTCATTCTTAATTGTGGTTCTATGGGCCTGGACCATCACGCGTCGTAAGAAGCATTTGAAAAGGAGTTTGTAGTGTTCACACCGCGCGAACTGTTTCTAGTTCATGCCCACGTCCTCCGTGCTAAATACGTCACCTCCTCGTTGATTATCCCACCTCTCGCACGACATACTATTACAGATAATTCATAGGATGTTTGGCAAACTAGTTTGTTTTCTGCGTTTGCCCATCAGACCAAGTGCAGCACACTGATAAGTGTTGTCTTCGGTAAGATAATAAAACACCAAAAACGAACTTGTTTATCATATATTATTCACACGTCCGAACCGAGCATTCTTATGCAGCATAAATTCAAGATGACCTGTGCGATTTACGAACTGTCCGAAATAGTTACGAACAAAAGTCTATGCAAACACCGAACTCTTGCAAGAAATGGTTCTACAGGGAAACTGTGCATGCAGAATATTTCCTAATTGAATGTACTAGTCGACGGACAAAAAATGAGCCTCCAGCTTTTTGTCTGTGGCAATCAACTAGGAAACTTCTTTCAACCTTTTATTGATTGCTAGAATGTTCAAGTACTAACACTTGATGGTCTACAATGCGCCGCTTCAGCGCACGATGCACTAAGTTGACTCACAGAGTTGCCTTAACCAGACGTCATGTACAAAATGACTATCGCGAATGGAAACCCATTATCCACCGCGTAGAGTGCACTGATCGTTCGTTGAGGCCCGGTAACCGGCAGCGACAAAGAACTACAGTCACAAACGAGACTGTTAAATGGATGTACGTGACTTCTTGATTTGCGCTCTCTAATCATGTGACGTGTAAATAAATGGTCTGACAGCAACTACCATACGAATCTCTCCATTAGACTAGTTGTAATGTATAATTGTTTGCAGCTGTTTTGTAAACCGTACCGCAAGGAGGTTCATGAATGCTCCAAGCCGTTGGATCAAAAACCCTTCGTGGAGCTGTTCTAGACGATCAACATTCCGGATATCCTGGAGTTGAAAAGATGAAGTCTCTGGTCAGATTAACGTGCTGGTGGCCACAGATTGATGCTGATATTCATCGTCTGGCTGAAAGTTGTTCATCTTGCCATTACAAATTTCACAATTCATCGTCTAAATAGACGCCATAGCCGATATCAACTGAGGCCTGGAACTGGGTTCATGTGGATTACTGTGGTTCTTTTTTTGACAGGTATTGTGCGCTAGTAGTGATCGATTCCTATTCGAAGTGGCCGGAAGTGGCACTCACGACAACGCCCACTGCAGAATTCACTATGTACGCATTCAGAATAATATTCAGCAGAGAAGGTATCCCTCTTTTGTTAGTGACTGACAATAGTACCCATTTCACTGCCAACCTCCTAACTACTTTGCTCAACGGTATTGGATGCAAGCATCTGTTCATTCCTGCTCGACGTCCCTGCTCTAATAGTTAGGCTGTCGACCATGTTAAAACACTCAAGAGTGCTATAGCGTCTCTTCAGTGTACCACATTCAGAGACCTTAAAGAAGGTGTTGACTGTAACATGCAGGCCAGCTGACTCTACTTTGAATGCCCGTGACTTCGCTGACCAACCTTCGGGCAACGTGGACGCACCAGAGGACAGCGTTCTTCAGAAGCAGGGATTCGAACAGCAGTTCTGAAAAGAGAAACAATACAAACAAGCATGAGCCGAAGGCACAGTAGGCCATGCACATGACTTACACAAACGAAAGTTAAGACGGCACCGACAACACGGCAGCACGGCCAGTCACACAACTCAAATTCAATTCGTGCGCGCTCGCTGTTTTTGGTTACGCGTTACATTGACAACTTCTTGCTACAACATCGCAATGCCTGTCATTCAACTACACATGAAATTCCACCAAACTTTTTAAAGGACAGCCCTTGAGGTCAAACTTGATGCGTATTCAATCTTCTGAAGTTGCCTTCTATCGTGGTAATGCCTTGAGACCTTCATCTGGTTTACTTTTGAAGAATCTTGGTAAATGCTTATACCGCATCCTGGACGTTGACGGTTCATCTGCACATACTCTACACGTAGATCAGATGCGTTTTGAGGATACAGGTCAGTTCGTTCCAAATTATGGTGCGACTTCAGATAATGATGATTCTGCTCTAGATTCAAATTCGAACCCAGAAATTACAAGCATCATTCGTAGGTCCGTAAGGCTGTATATGAAACCCAGAGAGGATTTTTTGAACGCGCAGTCCTGTTCAAAATGTGGTGAATGTGATCAATGTCACCGAACATATACTTTCACTTCCATTTTTGAGGTTCGGGTTGTACACTTGAGATACGGCGCGTAATTCTAATGCAAGCGTATGTTTGTCGCTCATTTGTTGTGTTCTGCTCAATTCAGATATACTGGTTACTGGTCTCGCGTTAAGTCATATCTATCCGCGAAACATCACATTGGCGTCACAACAGTCTTCAATAACAATGAATTGTATGCTTCTGAAAAATTTGGACATTCATTCATCCCCTCGTGATTTTGAGGATCATTCTGAACGATTTGAACTTTGGTGTAGGACCGTATCCAGCCTAAATGAGACAAAATCAGCCTTTCTCCTCTCAAGAGTAGGAGAAGAGGTCTAGTGTCTTATGAAGGATTTCAGTTGTCCATATTCGCTGATAGATCTCACATACGAGCGCATGGTCATGTCATTCCTGTAAATTTTGAGGTTTTCGAACCAGCCAACTTGAATGTCATGAAGCCACAACCGAACCAAGCTCCCTTGTCTGTTATTACATGATTGTTGCGACGGGGAATCACAAATGTGAGGACGTAAAAATCAAGCTTTTATTTGCACAGATGTGTGGTCGTCTCATATCTTTTACGGGCCCACATAAGGCAATGGGTGACTGTTCAGGAGAATATGTGGATTCCGACTTGAAGGGGGACGTATTTGTTTTGGACCATGCTCTGCGCGCGGTTGCCAAATTGGTCACAGGCTTATGAAGCGCCATACACGTGCCGCGAATCAATATATTTGACGCGCATTTGGTTGAATTTCGAAGTGTTCGAGGGGAGTTGCTTCCAATCACTCATTCATTGGCGTGCGTCGTACTCGGTAGTCTCATCTTAGGAGCTGACGAAGGTTTTGGTTTTGAGCGCACCAAAACAACCGGTCAAAAAAGCGCAGTATGTAAGTGTATAAAGTGCTTTCGGTACGCAAGATCGACGTGCAAGCGAGCGAACTGCGAGAAGAAATGGTAACACACCGGATAGAAAGGCGAGTTTGTGGCTTGAATCCACGTCTGTGTGGATGGACTGTTTGTATTAGATGTTCAAACAAATGTTTTCAGCACCTCATGTAGGTCGGAAGCTGAGCTCGCACAAATGTCAACAAACATTAAAACCTATCTGATAACTATCAGAATAGTCTCCGCACTTTATACGAGGTCAGGATGGGAAGCTTCGCAGTCTACACCTCTGTACTACCCTCTGGCAGCAATCATTTTCCCATAGCGATATCAGCAACTTTAATCACATTCTTCTGAGGTTGCTTTAAATAACTGTTGGATTCTGGTTTAACCGAAGAAAGTTTAGCCAACTAACCTTATGTGCTCTCGGCATTTGTTGCCCTTTTTCATGTTGTTCGAAAACGCTTCGCCAGCCGTGAGCCTATGGCCACTGCTCTTGCATAGGAGCGATAATTGATCAAGGCCTACATCACACCCTACAGAAAACTGCTCTTCTGCCGCGTAAGCTTGACTCAATGCATGCGGGGCACGTAGGCAAATATCTTTCTCTCAGTATCACGAGTCGAAACTCGTTCGCATGTGACACAGGGTTATCGAAAACTTACAGAATGTTCAGCCACCACTTACTTTTGTTTTTCAGAAACTTGGTGTTATGCCTGTACTTTCTGGAAACTTTTCTGCCGGTACAACACCGGCGTTGACAGAGTGAGCTAACGGCAGTTCGACAGCGCTTTCCCAGACTACTAGGAAATTTTCGAACAAAATGTTTTGCGCCTAGCCCTATTACCCCGGCAAGATCTCAGTCAGAAGTGGGAAGGGCATGCGCCCCAAATGTTAGGTAAAATACAATTACCTCCATTTCCACAAAACGACTTTTACCCAAAGGGGCTACATGCCTTAGCTTTGGTAAACATGCAAATCGACTGAAACATAATCACTTCTCAATGAATTCCGAATAGGCGAGGGACTATGTGACCAAAACCCTTATAATCATAATCCTTAAGGATCACCATAAAGGAACACTTTCCAAGGAAGCAAACACTACCAACTCAAGAGACGTCCGCTCGAACTAGGCATGACGTAGTCGCTTGCTTTGCAGCCGACCCAGCTTACCATTCAGACAGACCTAACCTGGGGTGCCCTACTGGCTGAATATGTCCGGGCCGCCATTCTCGCTACGGTTAGACAGCGCTCAGATTACGCGCTCGTATCAAGGTGGTCATCACACAAAGTGCACTCCCTAAGCTCCCAAAGTGCATATTTTTCAACCTATGTCTTTGCCAGTGTTTATATGTACATTTACGATCTGACTAAAGTTTGCGAGTGCATTTTATTCGACCTCACATTTTCAGGGTGAATTGTTCTGTGCCGACCATATGTTAATTTCAAGCATATTCATATCTATTCTTCAGCATTAATACCGTTAGCACATTTTTTATTCCCACTATTGCCATTGTCACTCTTCTATCCCCATCTAGGGACGACGTAGTTTGTGTCGGTTCCAATCAGCCACACAATAACGCTGGTGTTCCCGTACAAGTTACCGTTTCCTAATTGTCACATTCAGCGCGCGCCCCTGAAATGTGTCCATCCATTTAACAGTTCATGTGACTAAGAAGGATGGGCAGCTATCCAACGTCTGTTCAGAAATTGAATTTGTCACTGAATGGTAAACTTCTGATTAGTGGAAATGCCAGGGATCAATCTGTAGACTGATGTAACTACTCGGCCTTCTCAGAACGTTTCGGGGAACACAAGAGCTTTCTTTTCAGAAGCATTTGCGCCGAGTGCTTTTCCGTCAGCTGGAATTCTCCTTTTGCGGTATGTTTCTTCGGTTGCTGTATTCACACAATTGGCTTATTGTAAAATAATAATTGTCTATTTTGTGCATTTACTGTATATCATTTTGTGTTGTGTGCACTGGTAGCGCTTAACTGGGAGTGTTTTCCGCGAGTGCGTTGAGAGATACACCAGTATTATTGTAATAAAACATCTTGAGAAGCAACAGTCCTACAGATATAACACCTTACGCCCTGAGGGAATCAAGCCAGTCAGCAAATCTTAAAGAGTTCGAGAGGACTGGAGGAACTCTGTGAGAGTAGTCTTACAAAGGATCACCCCAAAATTTATGAGCTCTGCATTAGGGATACTGCAGAGGCTGACGAAGATCACAACATTCTGTATGTTACTTCAACCAGGGAGACCAAGATGTCCAATCAGCCAGTGTCCCCGTACAGCGCGCAAGCTGAAAAGAGTATAGGATTTCCAGACTGGAGGAGACAGTGTACGCAACTGAGCCAAAGACTTTTCTCATCAACGAGCGTCAAAATGTCGGATGGATTTGCAACAATACTAGCCATCATGAAATATTATTAGACTTGCTGCACTCTTTTTTAACCACTTAGGCTTAGTTTTTTTCACAGCATTAACAACATGCAGCCGGTTAATATTCACCTTCATACGGCAACATGTGCCGAGGATCTCACCGTGCCGCAATAAGTGGAGAAGAAACACTTCCCTGCGGTACTGCTTCAACATCCCAGTGGTGTAGAAAATGCGGCTCATCATTAAAGGGAGAGCTGGAACGGCCCCGATCGAGTCCACATTGGAATTGTACGAGCAGTCTTCCGGTAACTGGTACAAAGAGTTACCAGAGGTTTGGATGATACAAACAAAAGATGCATATATTACTTCAGCAATCGTGAGAGGCTCAGATCAGTTAGCTGGATTGAATGCACTACTGGTATTACCACGATCGCCTTCCGGCTCCTGGGTGACAGGAAAGAACTTCCCGATTGTGCTACCGGAACTAGAGCTGAATAGAAAAAAGCCCGGCAGAAAACTCCCGCGCACTGTCCACGACAAGTGAAAAATAGATGAAATGCATAAAAAGTTGCAGAGGATAAAAGAAAGGGCTATCGCCACACGAACTGGATCCCGACCACTTCAGCATTGCGGACACGGGAATGCTCTCAACTAAGTTATATGAAGTTTGCGCACAAAAATCGATGACGTTGGTGGCCGAAAACATCTCTGGGGACAATTTGTTCTACGTCACCACAACTGTGTGTGATCGCCTTTTTCAATTAACTTAGGTCACCCAGTTGCGGAATAATATGATCAAACTGAATCCGGGTTCCTCGAGCTTTCAACACTGAGCTTATGTACTAACCACCGAAGTGACAAAAAAAGTTGACTTCAACTACCTTAATAACTAATACACATATCTGACGCTGGAAACCCTTCGTCTAGTCCCAGTCAGTTCATTTGTAACACCATCCATCAGGCGTACGCTGAACGAAAAGACAATTATCAAAACCGGAATGTGGCATCTCACTTGTGAATTACGGCAAGTACTTCGAATACAGTGAGGTTACCAAGCTATGAAAGTTTTGACTGAATGGGAGTCAAAAGACATATCAAAACCATCCGCCGCTGAGCATTTAACGTTTTTAGAAAGGAAACTGTCGCAAAGCTTGACTGCCTTGTGAGAAATAGAATTGGCGTTTGAGGACTGAGCTTGGTAATCTTGATATCACATCGCTGGTCTCTGTAAACCAACAAGATGAAAAAACGTTCGGCAATCCCACGCTGAAGTAGTGTGTAAGGTTGTCACCGTAGAATCGTCAAGACTCAAGTGGGTACAAACCAATAATTTCGAATCGCAACTCTTAATCCACATGTCAACGGCCAGCTTGGTGAATGCGCGCCGATAACACTCCGTGGCAAAAATGTTTTTGTTCAAGCAATCATGTGCAACCTGACCGGCGTACTCGAACAGCAGTTTGGTGCAGACTCCGTGGAGCGCCTTCTTGCCTGGGCAGGGGTAGGTCCTTTTTCATCATTCCAAGGGCCGTGACCCACTTTTTGCGACCATCTCATGAGAATGCACCGAATACAAGCTAATTGACGTACATATATCTATATCTTTCCCAAAACCGATTTTCTGGACGTCTTTTATGCTGAGTATACTGTAAGGCACGAGGACTACCAAAATCTCAGCAGGGTGGCACGTGTACACAATGCGTGTTAATTAAAAGGCGAACCATAATATTCTGGCCGCCGGCCTGTCGCATCAAGTTCTATTTGCGGCGCACTGTGACTACTGTATCGAGTTTTTGAACTACAATCATGTGAAAATCCGACCCAACCCAATTCCCCTAAATATTCATCCCTCTGCATTCAACCTCCCCCATTTCTGGACGTTAATTGGACCTTGACCTAGACGATTTTGTTTTGTCACGTCAATTTGATGGTTGTGCGAATAGCCA
>QNGE01006207.1:0-14462 GCA_008508345.1 Paragonimus westermani | reverse complement strand
GTGCAATACGGAACAAACGGCTTGGCGAATAACAGAAGGCACAACATTGAGACCGTTTGTCCCATCCTGATGCAGTATCTTTATCGCAACATTTGGATTGGCCCCTTTTCAGAACATCTATTGTGTCGGGGTTTGGATAAGCGGTGAATCGAGTAGATTTTCACCACAACTACCCATCACTACTCAGCCGATTCGCCTGTGTGGTGTGTTTTGGGAACTGAATTTGACGTTCTCCGTCTACAATAAGATTGGAGTTTTTGGACGATCTGTTAGAATTGGAAGAGGGATATTTTCCGCAACAATCCGTGCCCACACAGTCAATAATTTCTGCTAGTTAGTGAGACCGATAAAGAGAGATTGAACATCTATAGGACATATATGTTCGTTGTCAATACTGCTTAGGTCCAAATCATTCACAAGGTCCAGTGAGTCTCGAATTGACATTTTCCCGTGTTATTAGTTATTTGGTATTGACGGGCCAATAGCAGTTATGGTCTTCTCTTCGTTTCGTTCAAAACGTATTCTATTCCATTCTGCAACAGGAGACAGATCAGAATCTGCGTCGGCATCTACTGTGTGGCAAGTAGTTTAGAGTAATTCATAGGAGACCGAATTGTGAACATTCTGGACTCCAGCTGGATTCCAACCAGAGACAGCGATGACGTGCTCAGCTGAGATACGAAGCCATGTCAGAATCTCAGAAATATCACATGTGGACTCAGTTGCCAACCCGTCCCAGTGTTTCCTATGGAATCCACTAAATGATTCCGGAAGACCGACTGTTCCAGCAGGATTTCCTAATTCAGTCCACACTGGAATCTACCCAATCCACTAATGGGTACTGAAATCATGCTTCTCAGATATTACTCGTTGGCGCCAATGAATACCAGTTTCGTAAATATCAGGATCATAATAACAAACAATATACATTACCAGTTCATTTCACCGGTACTTGGTTTTGTTGGAGAGATCGCGAACAAAAACGATCGACTAGTTCACGGTTATTTCGCTATCCATCTACAAATCACTCATCGCTACTAATCCTAACGTTCAAACCACTCGTTGCCTGAGTGTTCTGACCGCATGTCGGGAACCTGTTGGTTTCTTGTCGCAGATGGTCTTTCAACCCTTTATGGTGGAAATGCTTTCCGGTTTTGAGTCCATCTTTCTCAGTGTTGTAGATGACCTCAGTACTTATTGACGTTGGGTGTAATCTGTCAAAAGAAACTGATGAGTCACTTGTGGTTAGTCTCGAAGAAATTGCTAATTCACCGGAAGACTTGAAGCGAACATAGCTAAGTATATTATATCGGTTCGATGGTCCTTATCTGTCAGGATTTTTTTAGGAAGCTGCTCTTACAATCCATCTCACCGTTACAACCGAACCGTCTTCGAGCAACGCGTAGAAAAATAACGAACAGTGAATTCAACACATGCTTTGATCAAAAGATCTACAGTAATGCTGGGCGAGCAATAAAATAAACGGAACTACATACTTCAACTGTGGCAGCAAGTTTCCACGGTAGAATTACACCTTACACATATAAATTGACTGTTTAAAGTTGAATAACTGTTGTCAAATGAATGCACACTGTTATTTCACTAGTCCATCTGGTAAATCAGAAAGGACGGATAAAGTTTGTCCTCTACGGAGATGGTCAAATAAGAGTGAGTAGATTACGCGCTGAGTACGATGTGTACACCTGGACAGTGTTATCCGTACTATTATCACCCCGGACGTTATTTTACTCTCTGCGCGAGTTTTCCTTGTTTATCTGTTTCTAATCGTTCCCGTGATTATACATACTCTTTTGTAAGTCAGTCCTCAACGGTTTGCCTTACCTTTGCTATAAGTAGCTAATTTTAGGCTGTAGCTATTTATATGTAGCCCCCACATTCTATACTGACAGATAGATTGAGGATATCACAAGGTTAGGAGCAAGTTGTAATACTGTGCGTTTCAACCACTGCGGATGGCCTTCTTCAGGAGTGTTGTGATCGAAATCACATTAACATCTTACAACGAACACCCACTAGTCAACAATTCCTAGACTAGCAAAACAATGGATGTGAGCGTGTCTAGCTAGGGAGTTATACTGCATAATTCGGCAACCACGTGATACATTCACCCTATATAGTCCTCTGGTGCGCGTCCCGGACTCCATTGTCAGTACTTCCGTTCATGCCATTTTTTCATAACACATTGTGTTGTATTGCTTAAAATAATCACGTCAGTCCATCTTGGGCATTTGTGAATTGTTCCCGAAGCTGACCTAAATAGCGCGCTCATCCAACACGACTTTACACTTTCGAAAGGCCGCTACCACACGGGTTTTACATTGCAACTTTCATAAACTTTGATTGACAGTAATGAACGGTTTCATAGTTGTTACGTAGAAAGTTGCACAAGACGGTGGTGAAGATTTCTCTATTGACTGCGTGTACTCAGTGAGGCAGTGTGTAGAAAGAACTACTAAACCGTGTGAACCATAGACACCTCAGTTTTACGGCCTCCAGAGGATACAACACTTAAGATACCGTTTAGAACCATTTCGACAATGACGGATGCCCTTTGCCTTTAACCGACACATCAGCCAACTGTCATCCTAACCGAACGGAACTTTCGGACATGTTCTTTCAATTGAAAATTAAATCGATCAGTGAACCAGGCAGCACCAATCTTGCTAATAAACAGATGTGTAATATAGACGGTTACGAGTGTTTTCATGTACGAAACAAGTAACTGCATTTATGAGTCCGTTAAAGTGAAGCATATTACTTTGTCACTGTCGACTACCAGTGCTGCTGTCAAATTCATTGAGTGGTAACTGACGGTGTATTTGTGTCTGATGAGTCCTGGTGATAATCCTCGCATGTTCTGATTGAATCGGTGACATGCATGTAACGTGAATTTACTAACGATGCACATCGCTGTCTGATCTGACGAAGAAACTAGTGCGAAAACTCCAAACAAGGAACTGCTGAACTCCTCGTTTTCGAACTGGTCAACAAGATCCAATATCAAAACAAGCTTTCGTGATCGGACGAGGAACTGTGTCCCCTGTCAACGTTTCAAGTTTGTGCATCAAACAATCACCCCAACCGGTACATTCACGATTCCTCATGACCGCTCTAGCCGTATTCACATAGGTCTTGTTGGATCATTATTACTTTCACAAGATTATAAATATATTTCAACTTGTGTGAATCTATTGAATCGATTGCCTAATACTAAACTCGTCAAAGACCTTACAACAGTCATCATCTTTCACACAAATTCATAAACAGGAATGTCTATCTTTGCTTCTCAACCAATATTACGACATGCCGTGTAAGACTGTTTGAATCACAACTGTTCAACGCTCTCGCAAGCCCCATTGGCACAAACACTTCCAGTGGTTCATATGGGTAACATTGGCCAAATGTGAAATTTACGAGCGCCTTATGCGGTTTCGTAACTCAGCTGGTAGAGCGCTTGCCACTGTGAGACATGCTGTTTCTGTCGCTTATTTGAATCTAGCCGAAGCCCTGACTTTTCACTTTTGGGTCTCATCTAACATGTATGTGTGTCATTTGAAGCTAACACTCCTATTGCTGTCAGTTCCGATTGATCTAAAGAACCAAAATGAGGTAATTTATAATGACACTCTGTTGCTCGGAGTACCCATACTTATGACGACCGGCACTCTCACAGTTGAAGCAGATTTTTTCTGGCTAGACTGCGATATTTTCACAGACGGCGTCCTCCTTTGTGAGTCGTCCCATTGTGCTTATCTTCAGTGTCATAGTGTCCTGCTGGGTCACCGCCACAGTTGGTAGTGTTAACCATGTGAAACGAGAACATTCATATGATTCATAGGAATTTTCCAGATTAGAAGGGGATAAGAAAGCCCTTGTACAACTGAAAACTTTTCGAAAGAGGCTGGCTGGAAAGTCTATCTGAATGCGAACGCTGCGGTCAAATGTCAGTGTTCGTCAATTTGAAAATAAACCAAATCCCCGACTACTCATCAGTAAACTTGAAAACGTGTTGGACAGTTTAAAGAGTAATGACGAATTGGGGATATATTCAGGTTAGTGGGTGCAATAATAGAAGGATTGCAAAGGAAGAGGTCATAAGAGAGCAGGACGAGACAGAAACCCAATCACTGCCTATCAAACATACAATAGTCGTACTGTCAAACACAGTAAACAGCAGCTGGCTAGCTACAACAAAGAGAGACCAAGAGTTTCTTTATTTTATGGCGGTGATTCTGACAACCAAATTTTATGAATGATCAGTTTAGTGTCCCGACCGGATGCGTCAAATCTGAGCTTGCACTCAGCCACTGGCCATACAGTCATGACATGCCCTGGTAAGTTAGACCTGACTGGGCACACCTGGAAGTTAAAATAGTGTTCTCTGAAAGTCCGACGGTCCACTCGATGTTGTAGCTTTAGCAAGTTAACCCCGAGATGAGTAATCTTCGCTAGATATACGTATTTTTCTTAGGGGAAGTTGGGAAAGAGGGGAAATCTTGTATATTAAAATCACACCTCACGTGATATGCCGGAAGCTCCCTGTGAACTTCCTTAGTTTGCGCAATCCATTTGAACAGTGTAGAAAAATGTGGTGAAAAGCAAATCCATTCACCGCCGGACCAAACTCCGACACAATAAACAACCTAGCAACGGACCAATTCAGCGGCGATTTGGTGTACAGTATCGTGATCGCACGAGCAGTTGCCGCGATATATCTCTCGTTATTCGTCAACAGTAATTAAAATCCCCCATGAGTATAGTCGGTACGGTTCGTGCAGAGTTAAGCTTGCATATGGCGTCCTGAAACAGTCGACCGCTGACGAGGGAGGCAAACGGGGATCATTGAATCTCATCAATCAAACAGTTGGGTAATTTTTAAAGTCCACAATACGCCAAGCTGTTTTCAGCGAGGCCAGAAAAACTTGGTCGGAT
Source organism: Paragonimus westermani (assembly GCA_008508345.1). Lineage (NCBI taxonomy): Eukaryota > Metazoa > Platyhelminthes > Trematoda > Plagiorchiida > Troglotrematidae > Paragonimus > Paragonimus westermani. The sequence goes on along the minus strand of QNGE01006207.1, from coordinate 9,509 downwards.
ACCGCAGATGTATTGAGTCGGCTCTCAACATAATGCGTCACATTGCTACTTGTCGTGGGTTGGCTATTGTGTTGGTTAAAGGTCGTACCGAATGTATTGAGTTCTCCTTCTTTAAGGTCTGCCATACACCAGGTTTATATCATACTGACGAGTGACGGCCTTACTACACTACCCATCATTTAAAATTTATCTATCCTGTTTCGAAAGAACATGGTAATTGACGGAGATCACATCAAGATCCCCTCCTAGCTAACCTACCTCTAGGTGCCGGTATAATTTCCAGTCTGACAATTTAGTCACTTTCTCTTAGTTCGATGCTCGTGTCGCCGTCTTCTGGTAAGAGGACGACTGCGGCCCGATTTTCGTTTGTCCTGCTAAGGTGAATGTTGAAGAATCACTCAAGACTTAAGGACTACACTGCATGGACGATACCGCACAGCTCACAAACACCCGACCTTGTAAACTTCTATTGTCTCAGCTAGTAGGATGCTTTGACGGAATTATCCTTAGCTTCAAGCGATGGAACATTTCAAATGCAGATAAACGTGTGCATTCTATCTCGACTTGCGAATTCGCGAGTACTCCATAAGGCTATACACGCTTGTGAACTTGTGGATATATTTCAAACCTGTCACGTGTGACCTGTTGTATCAAAGATTGGTCTATTTCACTTCTTTTTCTAGATGCAATATAAAGCGGTTTTTAAAAGATGCTACGTTGCGGTTCAGTATTCCAACAGATGCGCTATAAAAGACCAATGAAAAGTTGGCACGACCCAACTTTTGAAATGTCCAGCGAGGATTGCCTTATCTGGAGCTTTTCATGTTGGTGGATGTCGTGTCTTGCTCTCAAGCAAGTGGAATACGCAGAGTGATTCTGTGTGTGTGCTTGTCTGGATGTGTTTGTACACTTATCAACAGTCCTCGAAGTGATGGGTGACTTTCCAGATGATGTATTTGACCTTCCGACTACATTAGTAAATAATAGTGACTGTTGTCGTAGCTAGAGTGCACAAGTCGGTAGTTCCTGCATTTTATTGGAAGATTAGCAAGTCATTTGTGATCTATAACTAACTAATAGTGAAGTAAACACAACTAATCTACCAGTTTTTTCCACTAAACTCCGCTTGTGGAGGTTCTGGGTCATAGACCCCAGTTCTAGAGTGGAAGGATTTTAGATGGTATTGGAAGTTCAGTTTTCTACGCTGGTGTGATGCATGCCAATCAGTACATCTTTTAGTGATTTAACAATAAGTAGGCACACGATACAAACAAAATACGAAACGTCCGTACTGTTGTGGGTATGCAGGTACATGCATAGTGGGTGGCTGGTTTACAGAGCAAGTGCTTAACAGTTTAACCATTGTGTCTGATCCGTTTGGTGCATGCTGGACAGATTTTACGCGTTACCGTCAAACAGGGTGTAGCTGTACTATTGGGATATCTACACCTATATGTCTAGCTAACAGCAACCAGGCTAGGATGCCCCTGAAACGTATGACACACACGTAGACAAAATTAAGTGAACAGCACTCAATCCGACATTAGTCGGATACCAGCTGACTTGGAATGACGAAGATAACGGACTGACAGACAGAATGCGTGAACTAAATGAGTTCAGGTTACGGACTGGGAGAGGGCGAAGGTCGAATACTTACAGGGAGTTGTGTACTGGCTGGTCACGATATCGTATGCCCAAAACGTGTTAAACAGAACTGACTGACTAGGTCAGTGGAGGAATGCTGAATAGCAGACACAGCACATGCTGTTGCCCAATTCGAAGAAGGCTTGTAGATCACGGCTGCCAAGGCAGGTGTTTGTACAGGGGGCTAACCGCCAACGGATTAGTAGCTTTGCAATGGACGGCAAGCGAGATTAGGTTGCACTTGTCAGGAAGACAGTGTGCTTATGAATATATGATGTGTGGCTGGGTCCGAAACCTATGGAGAAAATACTGAGGTGAGGTGAACGATGGTAGGCATTAACCACTTTCTCTAGCATATGCTAAGTAGTATCATCATATGGTGATAAACACACTCCGCACCGCNAGAACATACACAAGGAAAGTTGAAGTGCAGCATCGCATGAAATGGTTCGTGCTACATAAAGACACTAAGCATTGGCATCCGTGGAAGCCGTGAGATTCTGAGACCAGTGTCGTACATAGATGAGTGCTTTTGTTGGTGGTCCTGTTGGAACGCATAACCCATAGATTGGTTTTCCGAATAAAATTCCAATGTGCTACAAGAAACCTTGGTGGCTGACACAGGTAGCTTCTACAGCCAAGACTACGGTGCGTATAAAATTAAGAGATTTTTTCACAGTATAAATTTTTGGCTGTATTGTTTGTATACATTATCAGCCAACGTGATCGATTTTGAGCGTAACAAACACAACGGCTCAAAATAGAATAAAACAGCCCTTGAACGAGATAAAAATACCCGAGCAAACCTGTGCATAACCTTGGATTTATACGATGTGGTATAGTGACAGCACGACGTGACTCAGGGCACATGCGACAAAGCTTGGAAACTGCGCAATATAGACGATGGCTCCGGAGAAAACTGTGGTCGGGTTGGTAAGATCAATCCATTGATACTTGGAGCACTTTTATCCCAAGATGATGCAAGACTTACTACTACGTTATAAATGAAAACAATTTCAGAACAGCTGCGGAGTCGTCTTGATGGGCCGACCTGCACCGGATGAAGTCTGTACCGGATTTTCGGTCGTCTTACAGTGGAAACATGAATTCTTCACTCACAAAATTAATATTGGTTGCGTGGTCCATCTTCCGACGGTAGGGATCGGATGTCCAGTCAAGCGGAGAGGTAACAAATCTGACAGGTTCGCGTGCCACTTAATTATCCGAAGGATGAATAGGCATTTGCAATAGCCATATAGACGATCGTGCGAAGACGAGCCAGCTCGAGCCGTGTTCTTTCTTATGCCAGATCCCAACAACCTAACCGATGGGAGCTGACATAGTTCGTTTGTATGGTCCACGGGTATACATATCGATCAATGCGTTTTATTGAGTAGGAAGCATCCCGTTCAGTTACGTAAAAGATCTTTAACACTGCTTCGCCGAATTTATAATGAATTGTCCACGTCATTCTTAAGGACGCATCATTGAGCAATCATCAGGGTACCACCAGGTGGTCAAAAACGGCCAGAATCAAATATATATTGGAACTAATTGGAACAGGGCGGTCTGTTAACAAGACCACTAAGCTGTGAGATGCCAAGAGTCACCTAAAATGCATGCTGGAGTAAAAACTTGTAGATTCCAATAAACTGTTTGCCAATTTCCACATCTATTCCGCCGTGGATGCAGCCTTTTTTAGCCATTAGCTGGTATCGTGGTAGAGCATCAACCAGTCTAGCTTCAGTGTTGCCTGCTGCATTGCTGTCTCACACTACTTATCTATGTCACTTATTGGCACTGAATTCTTACACTCATCCAGTCACGTTCTGATCGATGAATGTTTTCACTCGATTAACTGGGCTACTAATCAACAGCCAGCTGCTATCGATCGTCGTCCACGGTAACTGGAACACCGAGACGATGGGACTGAGTTGATAACGCAGACGTGTTGTCGAGCGCAAGTAAGGCACGGTGGTGTTTGTGATTCAGCTGCCATCTCAACTTGGTTATGGTGCCTGCTGTCTTAGGTCTTCGAACTCTAGTGAAAAACTTTTGATTTTACCATGTGATACTAGGGTGCTAATTTTTGAAGCCACTCTGAACTTTGGTCAGGCCTACTACACTGCTCCGACACAGTGGACAGTTCAGTAGGCATTAACCACTTTCACTAGCGTATGTTAAGTAGTATCATCATATGGTGATAAACACACTCCGCACCGCTCAAGTGATCAGGGTTGAGTCACACAAACAGGCAGTCTGATTATCATCATCCAGACTTCGACGAATGCCCATGTCTTAGGGCCATCCTGAAGTTGACTGTAAAGGTTGTTAGATTGGGGAGGCCAGATCGATTTAGACAGTGTACCTCACGGGCATTGAACCCCGTTGACCAATTATTGCTGCAGTGTACGGAAGTTTCACAAATTGTGCACCGTCAGCCTAGAGCAGATTACTTTCCGATATAGCCATTAGGGGCACTCGATTATTTGTACTGCACCTTTTCCAGATTAGGATCTCAGTATAACTGCGTACATTGTTGGTAAACTTTCAGGCCCTGTCTCTGAGTGCGGCAGCCGAATTTCAGGCACACTGTGCTCTGTCGTCTACGGTGATTGATATAGTAAGCAAGCGTTGTAGTTGAATTTACGTTGTATTCGATATGGTCGAATAAATAACGAAATGACGCAATTTTGCTGCCAGTTTCGACGCAGTGAAAACAGCAGACCGCGAGCTTTGAATCCAGCTACGGTTCGCCTCCTAATTCGGTTTCCTTGCTCTTCACAGATGATAATATGTGAAGTAATTGATTAGGCACTGTGAAACAGACGCACTAGTCAACCAGTGTCCCTCTAATGTTTGAGCCGAGGAGGTCTCACTTGTTTGCTGGTTGTCCAATCGGTGGCACCAAGTTCTCTAGGATTTGTCTGTTGCGCTGTAATCGTGAGGATCCGGTGAATGACCACGCAAATATGACTCGCTGTCGTCCGCAAACTGCTGTCCCAAGGATAGGGATCCTCACAAGTTTACGCAACAACACAATATCCCCTGGCTGTACAGCGATCAACTAGAATCGATATTTATTTTGAGCCGCTTAACCCCTTCGAATCAGCCGTTCCTGTGAAATGCACGCCAAACTACACCGCTGCGTTGGTAGAGAGTACACGTGCATGATTTTTATGCTCCACTTGAGTTTGTGTTCCCTTCATTTCTCCCGAATTCAAAACTGTGTCCATTTGCATTTTTTGTGAACTAACTCGGTTGTTTCATTCATTCCCACCACTCACAAACCATGTGAAAAACATGGTTTACAGGCCGATTCCTTTTGAGATGAAATAGAATCGCTTTTAACAGCAGTCATGTACTTGTGTAATCTGCTTCAATGCATCGAGTCAAGGGCAATGTGCTTTACCGGCATAGCCGGTTCGTGCCGGTTGGACGCAGCAAACTACTCCACCGGAATCTGCCCGTCACTGTACGTCAGGCAACGGACTTTTCACTGTACAAATTTCCGTTACAGTATGTGTATAATTTATTGGCCAGTGTAGTTGAATTAAGCGTGCAGAAAATACCGACCTAGAATGCAGCTGTAGGTGAGACGATTAGGTTAGAAAACGGTATGCATGGATTATCGTGTGGTGGAAACCGGCGTTTCACAGTTAATGAGACGAAATTAAAAAATACGTGACATAGCCCGGCAATGAAAAAATGGCCACACCTGGATGGTCGTACTGGTAAATACGTATTATGTGTCTGCGTAATAGATCCGTTTCATTCATGCACAAACAGACTACGAGGATGACAGAGAGCTTGTGTCACAACTTCACGGACGCAGTTAACTTTTTGGGCGAGTCAGACTGCAGAGACAAGGAATATAGTGCACGCATCATTCGTCAGAAATGCCCCCTCGAGCCAGAACATAACAGGCAATCATTGGTATGTTTTCTGAGTGCTCTCCCTGTAGATTACATTTCACTACTTATGGCTTACCTCCAGTTACTAGCCTCCTAACATTTAACCTTGCAATTTTAGATCGTTCCTCTGAAATTCTCAACAAAGGATGGAACGAATATATCTTATGAGTATTATGCTATGTTCCAAAGTCAGTCAAATACAACCGTGGGTATAACAGACGGGTGAACATTCATTTTAAGGGTCCATTGAAAACACAAATTACAGCAACCGAAAAACCAGTGGGGCGACCAATATGGACGTTTCAGAATGATAACATAAGGCAGAGAGTTACTAGATTTCTATAGGTTGAGCTAAGTACAATGTGGTCCGGCGATTTTGAAAAAATTTGGAGTTTGCACATGACATGAATTTATACAGTTACCTATATTTCAGGTGGACTCGAATGCTACTATCTCTCATGCTACAGCTGATAAATTGCATTTCTGGACGGTCCGGATTATTCGTCTACACTTGAATGAAAAANGGGGCGACCAATATGGACGGTTCAGAATGATAACATAAGGCAGAGAGTTACTGGATTTCCATAGGTTGAGCTAAGTACAATGTGGTCCGGCGATTTTGAAAAAATTTGGAGTCGGCACATGACATGAATTTATACAGTTACCTATACTTCAGGTGGACTCGACTGCTACTATCTCTCACGCTACAGCTGATAAATTGCACTTCTGAACGGTCCGGATTATTCGTCTACACTTGAATGAAAAATAGTTGAGAAGAGCCTGTATCAGCTGGAAGGCTCGAACTGAATATGAAATGAACATGGCGTTTGCAAATAGCTCGTTGCGTTTTTTTACCCGTGTACACCCACTCCTATCTAACCTTCTCCCAGACGATTGGACAATAACATTTCCTACATTTTGGTCACACGCAACACGTGTAGCTGCAGTATCAGCTACATAGGAAGGACAAACAGACAGCTAGCTTCTCGTCTCAATGAACGTGTTCCCAAGGGATTGGAAACACAATCGGAAACGCTAGGCGCTTGTGTAGTGACCGATCGACGTCATCCAGTCTCATCAGTAGCGAAGCACATAATCGAAACAGAGTTTACAACGCATTCTGTGCGATTTCTCGAAGCACCCGGAAACACATCCTCCAATTTGCTGAGGCCTCAATATTCCTCCAGTGTGTTCAGGAACGATTCGTGTTAACGCTGATACTGTCATGGCAGTCTACATATCTTATTTTTAATTTTCACCTTCGCGTCTTTTTGTCTGTTCATCTAATCCCTTGGGTCATTACTTCCGCTCTATGGTATATATCAATGCCCAAAATTAATTACACGTGCGTATGTGATCGGAATGCACGACAGTTTCGCGATGTCGTGAAAATCGGATCAAAACGTACCAACTTCGCTCTATTTCATCGCTGAAAGTCATTTTATAAAACAAATGAAGTATTTTTTCAAGTGTATTTCGTTGGATAAATGATCATCTCAGAATTTCTCACATCAACGCATCTACGCTCCTGTCAAATCTTCGACCGCAATGCGTGGTTAATTATGCACAATCCGAAACCCAGTTTGGTAGGTTTTCGTTTAACTTTACTCATTGTTTCAGAGGTGGATTATCTTGAAAGTTGTACACAATTCAGTTCTTTCTCACTGTTTTTCGAGTTTATTTCCGTATCTGCGTATGCTGTTCATAACACATATAACGCCTTTCTCACGATTTTTATGCCCCCGTACTATGGTTCGTATGGTCTATCCGTAGTAAGGATGATTACTAAGAAATGACTGTAATTGCGCAAGGACATATTCAACGTTTTCTTTACCTCGGATATTAATCCCGGAAGCCTCTGGATAAAACATTCTGCATCGGAAAACACTTGTCATATACTTCAGTCATACCCTCTTACATATCCTAACAGATGCAGACGACACAATAGTGTGGCCGCACCACTAATCTGCAAACCGAGGGACAAGAAACTCTTAATGCGAGTGGCTTTTGGGTTTTGAGCTCTCCCTCTTCCCGACGCTCGGGAGCTTGATTCGTTCATATTGATGATCCAAAATGAAGTACATGACGGCGCGTCCACCCTACTACTGTACTTTGAATGTTTGCGAAGTATTCTGATGCGCGCGTGTTTGACACGTGAGTGTACAGCTAGAGTTTACTGATTGATCATGCGTGCTTTTTACTGCGATTCTGAGTGCACTCAACAGAACAAAGTTGAATGTTGGTCAAACATCCGTATTCGAACTCAGCTTGTGCTAGAAACCAGTCGAGTAACCCAATTTAAACATCGGTATTACAGTGATTCATGTTGTCTAAGAGGTTCACAGCCGGATTGGTTTTTAACTGATCATCTTTGACTTTCAAACAGTCTCTTCTATCTTTGGAACGATGCAACTACTGGAGCGGACACGTCCCTGTTGAAATAACTCAAATGCCCTTTTGGACACTGTAAAACTGCATCGGACAATGACAAAGCACTAGTTGTTCCACCATGTATTTTATGCTGGATATTTGAACAGACGTCATCATGTACTAGATTCGGTTAACTTGAGGAAGTAAACATTATTTAGCATGACCACCATCAGCACTGAAGAGTCAGCACTGTAGTTTCATCTAATGCGTTGTAATGATGCCATGACGGCAGTCGCGGACAGACTAACAAAGACCGATTAATAAGTGTTTCTGTATTCAGCAGTAGGATGATACAATCAAATCTCGATACCAGAAACACACCCCTCGGTGATAGAGAGGCAGCTGTTAACTCAAGTAGAATCAAGGTTGTAGCTTAGAACTGCACACGTCGAACATGTACACCCAATTATAAACTGTAATGGATAAGGTACATTCGAACGTCCCAAATGAGCCCAGAAATACCACTCGTTGCTATGTACTGAGTTCCATCAACTCACGGAACGAAGCATGGGTCTGCTTGTTTGTGTCCTGACCTTTTCAACTTTTTGGAGCGGTGGCCAAGTTTGAGTGCCCTTTTGGTCCGAAAGGGTTAGGCTGAATAGGAATTCGGTTGTTCCAGGTTGATCTGTCAGACATGCCAAAAAGAGGGGAGCCAGAGAAATGCTGCTAAGCTCGAAGATTTGTTTTTCGCACTGCTAAGGGGTGTTAAGGCGGTTTGGCACGCATATGTGATCATATAACAGAAATATATTTACAGTTACAGCAGGCTCTTTGCTGCAAATGGAGGGAGGTAGTAAGGTAGGCTAGTTTCAAACAAGGAGCATTGTGATAGCGAGACGGTTGATACTGAACGCTTGCGCACAAGTGTGTACGACAGAATAATTTGCGATACTCCTCAGTAGCGTGAGGGAGTTTAGGGTACATTTGCTGCGCGTAGTAAGAATCGGAAAGATTCGACAACGTCTTATTCACCCAGCCCTATCGCTGGGTCAGCCCCACACTGCCAAATGGAGCGGATTTTTGAGAAAATCACTTCGGGCTGGGTCCCCCAAGAAAATCCTATAAAACTTGGCCGAAAACGTAGGCTTTTAAAACAGAAGGTCCAAGTTGGAACATTGAGGAACCCAATTGCTTTTGACGCACAGGTTAAACTGCTGTATCAACGACTCAGCCGAAGGTCCCGCATGCCCATCTGTGAAATGCTCTTAAACGCTGGACTTTTTCTGTCGCGACATGGATTTTGCGCACGCTATTGGAGATGCAGTTCCTGCACCCGCGCCTGAAATTCGTATCAGTGCAGATGTTATCGACAGTTGCGTGGGGTTCTGCTATTTGGGTAGCAATTTTCCACAATTCTGTCCGCAGCCAGTGAGTTGCGAGCTCGTGTGACGAATGCTAATGCTGCTTTCGTGCATCTTGAAAGACGTGCCTGAAAGAATCACAGGCTAAAAATGGCCACCAAGCTGTTTGTCTACCACCCAATCGTGCTTCCTATACTGCGTGTGCGGCAGTGGAACTTGG
>QNGE01006206.1:18893-34115 GCA_008508345.1 Paragonimus westermani | reverse complement strand
AAAATGCCAAATATTGTCCACTGCATCACAAGTTGTTGAGTCAACCGAAATCAATCACTAACCCCAGTAAACAGGCAGAAGTTTGAACATATGTGTTTTAAAAGTCTAGTGTAAGCCAACGAAAATTGCTCTAACATTTTTGATCAATAGTAAACACTCACAACCCTGCACACACGACTTCTGGCTTTGACATTCTCCAGTGCAACCGAATAGAGATTGTTCTCGCGGAATTTGTGCAATTCATTTCATTGCATTCTCTTTATCAACAGGTGATTATTTATTCCAATATTTTTTCAGCTAAGACTTTTGTTACCTTTTACTCTTTTGAGAAAGCCTACAAATCTTGTAGAATTTTACTTAACGTCAATAGACCACAAGCTTTTATTAATTGTACTGGTAGCTATATCTGTCCTTGGAAAATATGCTCGTTTTTTATTGTTTACTAGGCACGTAATCACGTTCAACTATTAATTTTCAACACGATACTTGTGTTCACTCTTGGGTCATAAACTCTAACTGTTTGAACTAACAAAAGATATAGATGGTTACTAATATTCTACGCTTAGTATGTAGCTACTGTCATGCCTATCCTTTTTAACATCGCCTATCCAACATTTATGTCAACGCTTTCTTTGATTTAATGTTTACGCTTTATGTTAAGTGTGTCGGTTGCTTCGTTTAGTTTAACAATCAAAGGCATAAAATCAAGCACCCATGGTCACGAGGCGTGATCATTGTATATACTAGAAAGACCTTATCATTTTCACTCTAACAACACCCGTCACCGAATTGTAGAATGCTGAATGCACCCGGTTGTGATGGTGTGAACGGTGCAATGGACAATCAAGTAGGTTTTGCGAGCTTAATCTAGGCATACATTAAATGCATTTTAAGTGAGAAAAATCGCGAAAACTCTTTCCCACTATAAGGAGTCTGTGAACAAAATTGAAACTTTCTGAAAGTTAACTTGTATCAAACTTCATTACTGTGGGTAAACAGATGTTCAATTCAGCTATTAACAGTCGAACACCAAAGGGAATTTTCATATAGCTGAATGCAATGGAAATCTGATCATAACGGAAGTGACCAAATTCGGATAATTGTAAATCATCGGTGAAATATGTCAGATTCGCTGAGGCCAAGATACTAATTGCTACAGTGACCTCATATTCAAACAATCACAAGTGATTTGAAACTTCGGTTTCCCGTTGCAAATAGGAATAAGGCAGTTAGAAGACTGAAATGACGCGACTGATAGCCCAGCAGATTGCTGATTCTCGACTGGTGTTTATCGTAGACGAGTTAAAATGTACAAAATTCTAAACCAAAAAATAATCAAAATAGTTCAAAGTTTGAAGCCACTCCGGTTGTTAGCACGACAGTGTCAACGGTAAAAACAATTCATTTTGTACGCACAAAATGGGGTGACGGTTTCTGATCGGATCGATCTCGGCTTACCCTGGCAAACGTTTGTTTTGACTCGAGAACAGAACACAGAATGACCTTGATGAGTCAATGATGTCACGTCATCAAACGTTGCTTGAAAGTTGATAACGTTGGCTCCTTCCGGGTGTCTGCTGTTAAGTTGCCTGATTGTGTTACCGTTCGCTGGACTCATTTCCCTGAGTGTTCGGTGATTCTGGTTCCAAGTTGGCGCTTGGTTATGTAGATCTTAACTCGTCTGCAGTGAACGAAAGCAGAAAAACAACGAAATCTGCTCGAGCTCAAATCATGCCACTTCATTCTTCTGTCTGCTCCATTCAAAATCACCCGTGACGGGAGGTTTGCATTACCCATGTTTCCCGAATGTCCTGATAGGAGAGATGGAACTGGACTTAGCTGAGACAAAACACCCCGGGAAACAATTTGAAAAAATGTATAGTTGAGCGCAAGACAAACAGACTTTTGAAACGTTCAACAATATTGACGAACACATAAGATATTTGCAGACTCTTGGCTAATTTACTTCAAATTCTTGCAAGTGCTGCACTAAACTTCTGTACCGTTCGACTACAAGCCCATCTTATGGACTAAAAGTACTTTTGCGGATAGATTCCTTTAAAGTGCGTACGTTTCATGAGATGTAGTGTAATAAGCCAACTGGGATCACGTTTTAAGCTTTTATTTTGTCAAAAGGCGGTTTGTGGGTTCGTACTTTCACAGCCTCGAAACTCAATTGCCACATCTTCAACGGGAGAAGTTACTCCCACTAGCCTACTTAAAAAGTGTGTGGTCAACATCTACTTGGAATCGTTCGTCTAACGTTCATGAACTTCACTGTTTGAAGACTCGAACAACCAAAAGTTATTCCTTTTCTCCCACAAATTTCACCTCTAGCAACGGTTAGACCGACCGACATATTCTAGGATGCTTGGCTTGATTGTTAAAGGATTTCCAGCTTTTCGTCACTGTGAATATCTCTAAGCAGTTATCCATTATTGTAGAATGAAGCGTCGAACGTTTACGTCCAGGGAAACTGATAATTCTCTTCACATACTTCACATGAAGTGATCTCAATATTTCAAATATCCTGGCTAAGCAAACGGAACAGTAGAATGATCCCTAGATTTATAGGTGTGTTTTGAGCAACTGATTCGTGAACTGGTTTATCAGCCCATCTTTTTTGCACCCTGCTTTTGCATCATCTTCATACGCCAAGTTGATCACTTACCATCATTGTGTGACAAATATAGCCTTCGTGTACAAATCGGATGCATTATTCACTCTGCACAATCCGCATGATGGCTGAAACTGAAATTCAGCCTGTTATATGCAGTTTCCTTATCTTCATGAGTTTGTTCTTGACACTGTTGAATTTACCTTCTTCATTCCATACTGGAGCGTCTACATAACATCCAGCTTTGCCTTATCATCTTTGACTCCGATCGCTTGCAACATGCACTCGTTTACCGAAAAGAAACTTGTCTTCACGGCACCCACTCAGTTTGTCATGAAAAGAAATGCACTGAAAATCTGTGTAGAAAAGCTGAACGATGTTTCATTACTGCAGAGTTACAGAAAGAGGAGGAACTACCTGTATCGAATATAAATCCGCAATGTTATATCCGTGAAGTTTCGTTGGATGGAATCTTCTGCAAAATACACAGATTCACACACCATCAAGAATACAGTCTTCTCTAACCTAGTTCAAAGGCGTATTAAAGGGGACAACATGACTTCTGGGACCACGAGATATTAGGCTGGCACACAAGCCAAAGGGAACACTAAAACGAATACTTCTAAATCCAGGGAAATGACTCAACCCCACCGATAAAAGAAATGTTACGTGCACATTCTGATGAAATGACTGAGACAACTACTGCATCGGCCAAACCGGACAGAATCACAACACACAAGTTAATGAAAGTCGATACGGAAAATAAACCTGAGCATCAGGATCATCCTTATTCCGACAGATACCAAACAAACGAAATAACTTCTTGAGTGATGGTATTCACCGACCGGTTCAATCTGTGAGCAAGTGCAAACTGATGATTTATGGTGATGCAATAACGATCATCTTCAATTGCTGGTGTAACGGAACGGATTAACTGGAACTGACTGCATGAGCGGTCAACTAGGCAGCAATACGAAGCCAATCAGTTGAAGCCCCAGAAACAAAAAATTGGGCAATTTGACCAGAAAATAGATCAGCCAAAATACTTTTAAGTGACAACCATTCGGAATTCAGAAAAACAGCTCAACCCACACTTGCATATGAGACCGAAGTTCATTAAACTCGCCACCTTCCACGCTCAGCTCGGTACACTCAAACCGTTAAAATAGAAAGTCCGACTAACAGCCGAGCGGAAGTAAAAAGAAGGTTACTATTAGTAATGAAACTACCTACTGCATGTGATTCTAAATGTTTGTCGTCACGATCCGTTGACAAACAGTTGAAGTGAAAAAAGTTGATTCGTTTTAACCACGTTTAGTTCAGATATGTGTGGTTCAGTAAATTATCTGTCAGTCTTTGTCATACTGTCACCGTGCAGAAAAAGCTTTGCTACTTGAATCAAAATTCAGCCCATAAAATGGAGACAATGAATATAATGAGTAATATTCTGGGTTGTATTATTTTCGTAGACTGCACCGATCATCTTTTTGCAGAGATTCAACATGGACTACCTTAATTAGACGTTCATAAATCCAAAACCGTGCAGCTAGCGAACTACCAAAGTAGCTCAGATATGCCAACAAATGCCACATAAAATAAGAAGGCTTGCCTGAACTCCCATTCAGCGTGAACTCTTTGAGGTCGACACCTAGTCTTGAGTTAGACGCCACTTATGTTGCTGTCTGCTTCACACTGACTACCTCTCGTAGACCGGTAAGTCACTGCATTAATGCCACCGTGGCTACAGTAATCCGAAGTACTAATCAATACGTAGAGAAGAAATTTCCCAACGACCTTGTTGAAATCCACATTCCGAACGCGAAATATTGGAGTTCATGTGTGCCGAATCTGTGGTAAGTCGTCCACACTGACTGCTCGGTACAGAACTGATATGCCGGACTTTGGTATTGTGGCAGCACCATTCTTACAGAAGCGCCCAATCACAACTATGAAGAACATATAAACCACGCGGCAATTAAATACTCGTTACTTTTGGCAGAAATCGGACCATAACATATGAGTTTGCATGAATGTGTTTTGTATGTTGCAGTTTACGGTTCATTCTGGACCTTCGCATATATACAGTGCGAAATTCTAAACCGACAGAGAGATTTCTCTCACTTCACTTTGGGCAGCAGTAACCTGGAACAGGAAGATTGCTCTATCAACAAGATTTCACCGTACAAATGATGCAGGGTTTGCCTAACTGTAATCGTTAAAAAATACGAACTGAGAGTGGTTGTTTGTAAAGCTAAATCCAAGTGCACAGAGAATTAATTTGACACGAATTTCGGATGATGGATATTCTACGGTAAAAAAAACCAACAATTTTTAATTTTGAGTCTCGATGGATTCATTCTGAAAGGCAACAGTAAACAAAAACCGAACGGACATCCAAGAAACGAACGTGTTTCCAGAAAATACTCTGAATTAAATGCAATTTAGTCACTTTCATATAGTTTGCAACAATGCATCAGGCTTTTATTTCTTGTAATTATTTTCCTTTCTTAGTGAAATTAGTCATTTATGGCTCCCTCCACACTTCATTGTTTGTACATATTGTTGCACAAACTGAAACCTACTCACATTCAACTTCTTTGGAAGTGTTGCATCATGGTCTAGTTTCACTGTTGTCAAAACACATCACTGGCGCATATTTTTTTGTGATTGATTGTTTACATTCAAACGATCTTCTCATTGCGCAACCTTATTGATCACTGCACTAATGTTTGCGTAACAAGTGCCAACGGATTTCTGTGTGCAACCACCCAGCTACACGGGATTGCTCAAATGCACAGCGTTGTCACCAGATTTCTCTAGAAAAGTGGAAACTGATAAGGTTGTTCACTCGCCTGAGTAACGTGTTAGTTGATGTTAAGTTGTCATGCGTGCAACTTCATGCAAACTGAATAAACACAGTTTCCATTATTAATCAGTTGTAAGATATCCGCACCAAATGTAGTANACTTATGGATATGGGTGACAGTGATCTCATCTGAAGCAATTATTTTTTTTACGAAACACAAGGAATTTCGCAAAAATAGTGGCAAGGTACCGTTATACACGCTCAAAGTATTACTGGTGTCATAATTAGCTTTGGGAATGCCGCTTACTTTGAGTATTTCTTTCAGTAACGTATATATGGATAAAGACACGCGTACACGTGAGCACAAAACAGAACCTCAATAAATGCAGACCATTAGTTGGAAGACATAAATTCAAGACTGTATAAATTGCAAGTCCGAGGACAACTGTGATAGAAGCAATCAACGCCAGATGGATGTATTCATTTCCTAAGGAATAAATTATTGAGTAGAACACGTCAGGTTTGCTAAACTACGTAATTTTACGTTACACGTCATGTTCTGCTATATCCCACCTCAGGCCTCATGTTCATCCTACACATGGTTGCTATATATAAGCAAGATATAATCGGCAAGAGGTGAACCAGCGACTGGCCGTCATAAAAGCGGCAGTGTTTACTTAGCCACAGCTCACATGAGAACTTATTTCGCACGAACGACCACATTACATCGGCACTATGTGGTAATACAACGAATCCTGATTGTGATTTTGTGATCAAACCGAGTAAATTGCAACTGTTGGGATTTATCAAAATCAAAACCAGTTCAAGATCCAACTGGAAAAATATACCACTGCATCTCGCACTTAATCGTCTTGAAAAATTCGCAAACACGACCCTTTGTCCTTCTTTTTATATACGTGTCAGCGACATCCATACAAGTGAGAACCTACAGCTACTGTCTGAGTAGGTATGACAAACACAAACCAAACACACGGCAGATCACGACAAAACAAAATATATCAAAGCTTGAAAAATGCACATCCGTGTGCTATAGTCCCATCCTATTGCAAAATATGTAGGTGTTCGGAAATCGCATTTCTGCTTTATCCGGCATTTTCTCCATATTTCATGAGATATAAGGTTTCTCAGTCATA
Source organism: Paragonimus westermani (assembly GCA_008508345.1). NCBI lineage: Eukaryota > Metazoa > Platyhelminthes > Trematoda > Plagiorchiida > Troglotrematidae > Paragonimus > Paragonimus westermani. The sequence continues at coordinate 27,538 of QNGE01006206.1, read as the reverse complement.
TTAAATTTGCTGAATACTTTTGCACCTGAATCCTGCGCTATAATTGCATATCCAAAGTTGAAAGTGTTCTCTGGAAAAGTTACCGGGGGGAACGTTTCCAGAAGAATGGATCTTTAATTCTGTTTTATTTTATTGACAGTTGTTAACCTCGTCATTACGTAGTTATAACTTAGGATGATTATCGGTAGTGTTCAACAGGTCGATTATTTTGTCTCTTCTAAAGTTAAGGAGTTGATCACCGCGTTACTCACAATCTTGATAAGCAATCACCTATGACTGGTTGCTTATGAGAAACATAAAATCAGGGATGTGATAGAAAAAGCAGAGACTTCATAAAATCGCCAAACATGGTCAAAATCTCGCTCTTGATAGAGGCTTATACTGCTAATAAATGGAATGCAATTCTAGTGCACTTATTAGCAGAACGCAAACACGTGATCACATCCGAGCGGTATTTTGTATGTGTCGATAAAATGCTCTACTAGTTATTCCATAATTGTGTTTCATGGAGAACGTCAACAGTTGGTTCAAAGGTGGTCAGTCGCTAATCATATCAGAGCACCAGTCTGCTGCTTCCATTGCCGCGACATACAAAAACTACAAAAGATGTATTGTTTGCATACCAATTTCGCCGTCCTGATACGACCATCTTTAAGAGCACAGATAGGCAATTTTTTATATAAATCTGAAATATGTCCCGTTAAATAATTAAACTATGTGCATTTTTGCGACAAAACTGAAAGAACTCTGCCCCAAAAGTCCGAATGATTAATTTTCTTTGAGCAGTGTACCACAATAGATGCTTAACAGTTATTAATTAACCATCACGCAGAAATCGGTTACGTGGACGTCAAGCATTATGTGAACGATTAGATCTATGTTTTTCTTTGAATCAGGCTGACTGAGAAGTCTGTGAGAGTGCACAAGTTGCAATCAGTTATGACTAATGTTCAGCTTATGCAGTAAACCGGATTCCCCTTTTATTCATCGGAAATCGACAATCGGTCAACAAAAAGAGGAGTGAACCTGAATTTAACCCATTTAAAATCTGTTGGCGAAATAACCACTCAACGGGCTCGATGAAACCGACTGATTACTTGCGAATTATGGTTCAACTGCTATTTCAAATTGGCAAGCGAAAATGAATCTGCGGTAATCGACTAGCAAACGATTCGTCACCGAGATCACGGCACGTCTTAATTCTGAATTAGCTTACTTACTATATTGTATTCGAAACCCATCTTTATTATTAAATATGCTAGAATTCCGGGTTTACAATCGTATAGCTAGTGGAAAATATGGTGCCTAAAGAATTATGAACTGGTTAGCATGGATAAAATTATTTTTTCGATTACACATAATGGTTTTTATTTTATTTCCCGTTCGAGCCTCTCTTGAATTCACCAAAGTAGTGAGCATAGTACATTACTCAGCTTTGGTATGAATGAACTACACCGTTACGATGTATCAAAGTGTGCATGGTCAAAACTTGTCGTTTTGCCAATAGCTAATCAGTCAAGGGGAGAAGGCCATTTTACATCATACGAGTTCCAGATGAAAACAGTAGTCTCCTCGAAACTACTCATCAGAAGGACGTAAAAAGTCTCAACAAATGGACTGCCGGTCGGTGTGGTCAAACACTATGGACGGCAAAAGACATGGTGGTTAATTGTAGTTAGTCTTGGTCGTACATTAGCCCACCGAAACTTGATATGATAATTTGGGCTCTGGATCAAAGTGAAACGTATATATATATATATCTATATACAGTTCACATGTACGAACAACACGAACGGAAGCCGTGACGCAAAATATGAAAACAATAATGTGTAAGGTGAACGGGAAGAAATGTGGAGGGTTTAAGAAGAAAGCTTTACTGCAATGTATACAGAGACTTGCAACGCGAGCGCCATTGACTTTTTATCTTCGCCATATCAGAAACCTTTGTCAACCACGGGTTTTCACTGTCCTTCGAACCACAGCTATCAAGCCAGAATTGCTTACTAAAACAAGCCTCAGAGTGAGTGCTCCTATAATCTGGACGTAATTCATGTGCTGACCGCCAGGTCACCACTTCCGCTCTAACCCACCGTTTGCAAACAAGGCACGATATGACAGATGGTCAATTTGCAATTGTAAGAAGCAGCCAATCCATTGAGACGGGGTCAGCAAGCTTAACGACCGACAGAATTTATTCGTTTCCACGACACAACAGCAAACTTCATCAACCCTGACACGGCGCTCCCACCACACGCCGTTAATGTTTCGGAGTCACTGATTGTCAGAAACGAATATACGTCAACATCCTCAAAGTGAGTGGGCCAGGGTTGAAATCCGTAAAGTAAGACTGGTCTTACGATGAAATTATATGCCCGGTCAATCACACAGAACGTGATATCGTGTGGACTCCATAGAGGGCGTAAGATGGCAAACGTCATCCATCCATGCAAGTGGGGATCTAATAAGACATTCCACCTGGCTGACACAGTTCCCAAAACACATGGAATCCTCGACTACTTCCAACGGCTTACCACTAAGAGTGAGAGCATCCGCAGAGCCGTACCAATCCTGCAACAGCACCTTGCACTTAGTAGGTGCAAAAGTCACATCAAACTGGCGAAATAATGCCAACAATCTGTCTAAGATTTTCTGAGTTCCTTTGAGCTCCCACTGATTAAGGTGATATCGTCCAAATAGGCTATGTCTGGAAGTTAAGTTCCACGGAGCAGATCCACACTATATTATTTGTAGTCAGTCAGAGTACAATCTAAGATCTAATCTATTGTAAAGTTGAATAGTAGACAGAAGGCCGGACAAGGTCGTCGCCCCTCACTCTAGATACTCTGGATCGACAATACGCTACATGAACTTGTAACCTTGCTGAATTGTCATGTTTACCGCTTACAAGAATTATGATAGAATCATAAAATGGTAGCACGCGTGGAAAAAATCTCAAGGAGTTTTGCTGTTACCGTTATGGTGTATATCAATAAAAACCATTTGTGTCCACACTTGAAATCAGATTTGTCGATCCTGCAACAAGAAAGGTCTTATTCAAAAAATTGGACCTTTCTAAACGTAACGTTTAAAAGTTGGCTATTTCCATGCCGAATAATCTAACCACCGAGGACTCAACAACACGACAACCAACCACGAACTTAGAACAACGTCAGACACAACGCTCACCGTTTTCTTAATTGTGAATGGGCAACAAGTCACATTCGAGCTCGATAGTGGGTAGCACGTTACACTGGTGTGTTAGGATGCTTTATCACATCTTCCAGAAATGGACCCACAAAGATTCAGTCGTTGTCTCATTCTGCCCAAAAGGTATGTGTTATCAATACCTTACTTGGATGTGTCTTGAAACAGTTGCGTAAATTACTTGTTTTCCTGTGATTGAAGGACCTGGTCCGAATAAACCTGGTCGACACTGGATAAAACATCTTCCTGCTACCGTGTTAAATGTCAGTGGAAATGATGTCCACTTACCATTATCTAAAATTTTCAATGTATATGTAAATTTGTCCGATCAATAGAAATTTGAAAAATTCCAAAATCATGTCGCGTATTCGCAATTCACACCGAGAGCAACAAGGACGTTCTGAAAAACAGGATCCCACCGTAAGCTCTTGAAATAAGGTACAGTTGAACCCATCCAGTATTCGGATTGAGGAGGGCCCATTATACCTGTATCAAAACCCGACGGTACAGAAAGAGTTCGTGGTGACTATAAAGTAACTGTGAACCGAGTGTTACAGCTAGATCGTTAAGCCCTATAAAAAATTTCTAAGATACATGCATCTTTATCTAGGGGTGAAGATTCATGTTGTTGCACTGCGATTAACACTGGTGTAGGATTGTTTCGTTACACCCGCATTTCACTCGGAATCAACTCCGCACCCGCCACTTTTAAAATTACCAATGATTCCTTCTCAAGCATACACCTCATGCGTGTGCGTAACTTGATGACACTCTGATCAACGGAGGTAAGAGTGAACAGCATTTGTAGATTTTGGACTTGGTCATGAAGAGACGTTCAGATAAATGTATTATAGAGAAGAGAGAAGAGTGTGAGTTCCTAGCATCCAGCGTACAATATCTCGGATTCAAGATGTCAAAGGAAGGCATATAACCACTAAAAGAGTAAAGACGAGCTCTACTAGATGCGGCATCACCTGAAAACGTGAGCGAGCTCCAGTCGCTTCAAGAAGCAGTAACATAGTTTTGTTTATTCATATCATCCGCAGCGAAACAACTTCACTTTCCTCACCCGTTTCTGAGAAAGAGTGAAAGTTGGCGATGGAATCAACTTCATGAGGACATTTGCAGCGCAGTTAAATAGATTCTCAACTCATGACGTCTTCCAGTAAATTATGATCCGCGAAAATCTGTCGTGTTTTCTTGCGACGGTTCTCTACGCAGCCTTGGTGCGGTGCTAAAACACAAGCTTCAGCATGAAACGTAACTTCCCATCTGTTACTGCTCTTGGACACCGGGTGCAACAGAAATGGATAGCTCGCAACTTGATTGGGATGCTTTGACATAAAAAAACGATTTCACCAATAATTTCTCCGATGGACCACAAACCACCATTTTTCTATTGGGTGAGGGAAAGGCGATATAAAAAATGACCCCTCCGAGGATGATTCATTGGTCTCTCATCTTATCTGCTTACAGCCACAAAATTCGGTACACTCTCGAACAAGTCGATAGTGCTGCTGCTGTCCTAAATAGGTTGCCACTACCAGACGCACCGTTCACAGAATGTATCCCGGAAGAACTTGTGCACCTTACTCAACGATTTAAACGTTCTCCTACTACGTCGACCGATATACGACGAGAGACAGAAAAACACTGTGCTAGCCTTATTCGAACGGTACATGCGGGTAGGATGGCCAAAACGAACACCTGACGAACTTGTACTATTCCGATCGAAAATGACCCAATTGAGTCTTCAGAGTAGATGTCTCCTTCGGGGAGCACTTATGGTGATTCCAAAGAGACTGTTACTATTCACCCTTGATTAACTCCATGACGCTAACGTAGGCATGGCAAAACTGAAATTGATATCCCGTTCCGTTAAAAGGTGGCCGACACTGCATGTTAACATCGCGTCAGTGACTTTGACCTGTGGATTATGCGAGGAAAACCAGCATGAAATTCCATTCTTGAAGAAGGCCAGAAATATCATGGAAAGGCAACCATTTGATCCTTTCTTGGCTCGATTGAATATCAAATAATTTTGCTCATCGCGCATGCTCATTCTAAGTGGGTTGATGCTCTCATTTTTCAAATGGAAACAAAGACTGCTATAATGGTCAAATTACATACAGTCTTCGCAACATTCATTTTACTGAAAACTCTTGTGATCGGCAACGGCTGTGTCTGCCAGCACTCAATTCAAATACTACATTAATCTCAATGGAACCAAACATGTCACGACAGCACTCTATCATTCCGTTTCGAACGACATGACGAAGAGTTCTGTGCAGGCAGTGAAGAAAATGTTGAAAAAACAACCTAGTATCCCTTTGTGCTTACATCTGGATCGTCCTCAATTTATTTATTGGAATGTTGTCAATGAAACTACCAGTAGCAGTCCCGCCGAGTCGTGTTTGATCATCGTCTCCCTACTGGGCTTGACTTACTCCATGAAAGTCCTCAACCATCGATAATAATCAAACAAGAATCAGTAAAGGACCCCCAGGTAATGCATACTAAAGACAGACGTATGTTTGAATCTGACTCCATTCTTGTGCTTCTACCCACTAAAGATGCATAACAACCCGCTACTGCCAAAAGTGCTACCGGACAAATCACACAGGCTCAAAAGGAAGACGGGCGAATGTTGGCACACCAACTTGGTCACGTATGCCCGCTGACACAAAGCCTAGGAAAGGTCGAGTCTCTGACTTCACCACCCTTTGAATCATATGACACACCCACGGCTGATCCAACCCCCCCTGCCAACGTACTGATGTGCCGATCTTGAGGGCACCGTCGTCCGGTAGAATGTTTTCAGATCAGGTAGCCCCAACTGACAGAGAAAGAGATGACACATCACGCGGATTCACTACCGAGTTCTGACAGAGGTCACCGATATACCCTTTCTCGTTAGACAGCCTCAGAGTGCACCTTGTAAACCGAATCGAAGGTCTTTCTTATGTCTAAAACGAAAACTGTTAGTCTTCTTTGCGAGTAACCGACTCTAAACAGCTGACGAAGTGTGAAGGTGTAATCAGCACAGCTTCGTTAAGAACAAAACCCGGTTTGCTCCCCACGAATGTGTTGCTTGCTCGTTTGGCTTAGTATATGGAGTACAGTGACTGTGAGAAATTTTGAGGCAGTAGGAATCAGGCTATTCTCACCATGGCTTACACCAAAAGTGCGTGAGCCTTTTTTAAATATGTAGATGATGTTAGCCATACCTGAGTCACTTGGAACAACTTGTGGTAAAAATCACCTCGATTCACCGCTTATCCAAACCCCGACACAAAACAAGATTTGACGAACGGCCAATCCAAACATCGCGTTAACGATACAACATCAGGAATAGACGAACGGTCTGAGTGTTGCGCTTTCCGTTATGCGACAACTCATCTGTTCCGCATTGCACCAATTAACTTACAGTTTGTGACTTTGCATGTGCTAATCCGATCAGCCAATGATAGACTGTGGTTTCTTTAGTTTTGTTGTACATCCATAAATTTGGCGTCTAAACTCATGAATAGCAACTGCTTACTACTACCAGTACCAGGTCTTCTCCTTGTTACTTGCGTAAGAGGTTTCAATTTAAGTACGACTTCTAGGGCTATTCAAAGTCCCTAATTCCGAGTATCACACAACTGCATTGATCCAAAGTTTTGAAAGCAGGTCCATGAGCCTCTCAAGTAAAGCGGAACATCCATTTACGAAAAAGACAGAAGGAGGTTCATCTGGGACCGGTACCTTTTGATGTTTCAGAGACCTGACCACGAGAGAGACTTCCGTTTTGGAGTTCGGGGGAACGTCAGCGGGTAAGTGAGCACAGGCAGAGCCCGATAGCTTAGTCAATGACGCAGGTCGCCAGTTTAAATGCTGTTGGGAGTGTTCAGCCCAACGTCCTAGACGCCGTCACAGGTTATAAAAACCGACCATCGCCCTTGCAGATTATCTCGCTCGCATCTGATTCTGTGCTACCGACTGCTCAGATGACGTGGAAAAGCTTCCGAGAGTTCCCTGTAGCAGCGGTTGGTTTCACCTGGAGAGCACGTTGTTTCCCTGTCTTGCTAACCGTGGGCAGTCTCTTCAATCGCTCCCATCGACTGACTTTGTGGGTCGATTTTTACTCACCGATGGATGGAATATTCCACCAAACGTCGCGAATTTTAAGTAGTTGGCAGCTGAATAGCCTTTAGTACCGCACTTGTGAATCGATTATCGTGATTTTGCTAACTGTGCTCCAATATCTTCTGGTGGATGAGCGCCTAGATTAGGAGGGAGAGTCCGTTGGTAAACGTAAAGCACTGGTGTTTCTCCTAGTTTAGATAAGTCAGTTCTTAGTTGACGGTGAAGTGTCCTCCCAGTGGAACGCAAAGCAAACTTGGTACGTGTTATTGCACGGTTTTAACCCAAGCTGGTGCTTCGGGTTGACTTTCAGTTTTCGAAACAGCCAAGCCATTGATGACTGATTGCCATGTGATCAATCGGTGTCCACCATTTACTCTGCAAAGGAGCTCACCAGGCGATGCACAGACGCCTAGAACATCGATAATTTGTATTTGCCGGAAAGAGACCGTTGTCAGCACACAGCTGTAGCAAACGTTCACCGTCATCTGTTCGACGAATACCATAGGAGTGACGGTCACCTAAGTCACGTTTGGCAGTGCTTGGCTTCCTACTTCAGCATGCCCACCCCCAGGCAGCACTATAATGTTCGCGCGCCGCGGGGTATGTAGGAGGTTAGTGAGTTGATGATAAAAGTCATCTGTGACTTCGTCCGTGGGTGCTCTGTTTAGGTAATGGATGCAAAAAGTGTAGCACACTCTTCTTGACAAACGGCGTTGATAACAATCTGAAGAGTAATACAAACAGTACCCCGCGAAAAGTACCTGTATTACATTAAAGTGGGAATATTTGTGAGGCGACAGTAAGTCACATCGTAGTCGTTGAATTGGTATAAACCCACTCAACTAGATCGAGGACGGTTCTGATGTAAGAACAATCGGATTTAGGACCGTATATCTGACCTGGCTAACGGCTAACCAAATCAGACGAGTTTTCTACCAAACCTTGCTGGCTTGACTTAGTGACATAAAATAGCTTTATTTCTGAAAAACGCCAATAGTAGCATGTAAGTTGTCTTGCACAATGATATTTTGTTCACATCTCATCAGTTACTTTTGCGAAATTAACATACACTTCATATAGTTGGGGAGCAAGCAGCTAGGCGAAATCAATCTAGAAATATTTGAAACAGTCAGTCAGGTGACCGAAGCGGAGGCAGTAAAATGCAACTGATTGATAATTCTGATGCAATAAGGGGATGGTTAAAGATACATACATATTGAGTGGTGAAGTAGAGATACGGTTAGAAAAAATCTACAGGAAACAAACAAGAGCTGAAATACTGTACAAAAAAGTACCAGTTGCATTCTTATCAA
>QNGE01006206.1:1663-16476 GCA_008508345.1 Paragonimus westermani | reverse complement strand
AAAAATTCTTTACATATTTGTCCAAATTCTTCGAGAAATTAGACAACGTTTGTTCAGTAGAGAGCGACAGTGTGTTCTTCCAAGCTGTTTCCTGGTCACGTAGGCAGTTGTCTGCTTACAATAATTGTAAAACTTGATGCGGCAGAATAAACTTGAATCGTCAACGGCTGGCAATAATAGGGAGTGGGCAACCTTGAGATTCATAATTTCAGAGCGTAGCGTTTGCAATTGGGTCTCAGCAATACGTTTCAGGCCCTCAGACGTTGGCCTCAATTTATGTCGTCGCAGGGACTTGAAATATTCCCTCGGATACCGGTCACTCTCAATGCACTGTCTCAGGAACATGACTTTTGCTGTAGCACTTGCTACCTTGCATTTCAAACCGACAATATTGTTGAGTTTCTTCAGAGAATGTTTGGGAAGAGGAGCTCGTAGAAGTTTGAAACAATGGTTCCCATCTGACTGAATCCCTCTTCATGCGCTCATAAACAGTTGGTCACTAACCTTCCACTATGTTGATAAGAATGCAACTGGTACTTTTGTGTACAGTATTTCAGCTCTTGTTTGTTTCCTGTAGATTTTTTCTAACCGTATCTCTACTTCCCCACTCAATATGTATGTATCTTTAACCATCCCCTTATTGCATCAGAATTATCAATCAGTTGCATTTTACTGCCTCCGCTTCGGTCACCTGACTGACTGTTTCAAATATTTCTAGATTGATTTCGCCTAGCTGCTTGCTCCCCAACTATATGAAGTGTATGTTAATTTCGCAAAAGTAACCGATGAGATGCGAACGAAATGTCATTGCGCAAGACAACTTACGTGCTACTGTTGGCTTTTTTCAAATTTATCAATGGATAAATTATTTCAAACTCAACTTCTATAATGATCCTATGGTGGTTCACATTCCGATACCCAATATAGTGCTCATTGCGGTCTTCAATGTTAAGTCAGTTCACTGGATTCTAATACTGCTCGACATCAAAAGCATGGTTTCGAAGTCAGTCGGTTGAACCAATTCGGAGATCGTAGTATCAGCATTTTAGGTCTGGCGGTAGACATGAATAGCAAGTTGGTTGTATCTTTTGACTGAAATTTCAATACAATAGATCACTGTTTTTAACCACATTCCGCCATTAGACTCATATGAGGATCACTGCGGTTTGCTAATTCAGCGAACGCTTCTCCAATCCGGCGGACAACACAGAAAGACTGACCACTCGTTGACCGGGATCATCAACGCAACCGTGATGCTCTGTGCTTTATCTGCGGTATGAGTTCCTATTAAACCACGTTGTGCAGTTTGTCCAGGATCATTAACTCTTTGGTAATACGCAATACAATTTTCATATATATGTTTTTCTTTCCCTTGTTCCACGGTAAATTTGTTCATGTATAAGCCTGTTTTTATGCAGTCGCTATTCTAGTTCGTTCACTTTCGTCTAACCCTACGTGCGTTATCCGTACTCTAGTCGACGTACATTGTTCCCGCCGTACACTGAAATACACCTACTGCAGACGGTTGGCGTTTATAACAGTTAATAAAATCGAAACAGTTTGCAAAATCATTAACGTTGTTTAAATCAGCTAATTTTCCAGGACACAATCGGAATAAACCAAGAGATGGAAATGAGTGTCGGGTGCAAGCCTACGAGAACAGAGCAAGTTTGCTGACGAACAATAAAAGTTAAACGTCCTGTTCGAATGCCACTATGCAGTGAGCAACAATGCTATGGTAGGTCTCAATCAATTGGTTACTTTTATACTAAAATTCACGATGCGTTCCATGAAAAATTATTATTATGCAACCACCTCGCCTAGCTGGCAACTTCCTCATGTTTATAGATTCTTTCTGTAAACAAAAACGACACGATGGTGTCCGATAAACGGTGGGACACCAGATTTTCAAGCAATGTTTGAACTCAAATAAGGGCAACAGATCGAAGAGAACCGAGAACGCGCAGCACATTTTACTTTGCGTTGCACACCAAAAGGTCAGCACTACTATGAGAACAAAAGATGAACAAGGATAAACATCAGTTTCACCGAAACAACTCTGGTCTAATCGTAATCAAAGAACCAAAGGCACCATCAAGGCACTAGAGTGATTAGTTTGACCAAGCTGTGTGAAGAAACGGCATGGTATGTTACGTGTAAACGTCCATTGTGTAGATTAAACTTTCTGCGGCTGTCAATGTTGTGATAGACTGTGAGATTTTCATGGGTGAATCATCCCGGCAACTGACAGAGGAATTACTTGTTCTGGTATTATCAAATTACCACTAATATTGTTACTGGGCAAGCATACGTGTAACTGTTAAAAAGGATGACGTCAGTACGGAATACAACGTTCTCAGGCTGAAACTTCAGAGAAGATCAGTGAACTGTGAAGCTGTCATGTCTAGGCCTTAATGAACAAAGTGTTATAATCAACTTTTGACTGTTGGCAGAACCACTCCCGTAGGAAAGCCACCACACTTGCTTTTAACCAATCCTCACTGTACCTCATTAGACATATTTATGTGAAGAATTCGAAGGTATGAACTTTGCGATACAAATGGAGGCTCACACTGGACTACAGGTAGAGTGTGCGTCCGACTGGTGGACCAAGTATACAGTGATAACAATAAATCCAGTTGTTTTTTGAAGTAGTTGCACAATATCTTTCTGATCGAACACGGCGTATTGATAAAGTATTGATGAAAAAACGACAAAAACAAGGGGGATAGGATTGATTTGTGAACGTGACATGCATCGTGACATTAATCTGTGTAACTAATACAGAGTTGTTTTGTATGTACATAAGTGTTGAACAACAAATCTTAAGAACTACATAGTAATCTGCTCCGTGAACGTGTGCCAGTGGCCATAGTATGTTGTGTGCTACCAAGCCAAATAACTTAATTCAATCATCTCCATTTGTGCCTAGTTTAAGGATTTGCATGCAAGAAAATTGCAGGGTTGTTTCATTTAGTCTCTGAAAAGTGCAATCTTCCACGCAATCAAACCTGCTTCAGTATACGAAGATCCGTCTGTAAACGTGGGAACTTATTTATTCCACAGCAAATGAATGGTCGTCGATATGTCTAGAATTGTTACGCATTACTACGCACAAACGCGCCCAACCTGGATAGCGTCACTCTCTGGCTTATTTTACATGCGCAATTCGGGGCAGTGAATGCAACATCGAGAGAATTACTTGAAACTCAGCGCAGTCTGGTCACTGGGAGTAAATGTCTATCCCTGTACATCGGAACGATGTCTTCATTGGGTACGTTGGCTGCACTTTATAGAATATATCGATGACACACCAACTGGTGGCCAGACAGTTTCACTTCGTGTTAGTCTTCTACCATGATAAAAACTTGGTTACTTGACGCTACCTCCAGGATGTAAACAATTCGTAGACTGTTAAAGCGTTGTTTTAAAAACCAAGAATATAATGTGTACTCTTTTCGCGTATCAATAGTTTTCTAACCAAACGTAAAAAACAGAGGCTTATATCGCGTGAAGAGCCGGTCAAATCAGGAAAGCTTAGTATTAACAAAAGGATAACACAGTTAGGGTCGCAAAAGTAACTTGCTAAACTTGATTCCACAATGGCATGACCTATACTTTATTCAGCAGAATTCGTCGAATAGACACACCACACCGGGCTTTTACACTTACCAATCTGTATAGGGATGGATAAATCAAGTGTGTACACTGTCGCAGGAGATAGTATTCTCAAAAGCTCAGATGGACCATTCTGTTATATCCGTGGCAGAACGCTCACGAGACTATTGTATGGGACGGAATTGTCTGGAACCAGGGTGAGACGAAAATATATTAACGGGAGTAAACGTTAAAAAGTGCACGCTGGTTGTAATGATCGTGAACCATTCAAAGGCGAAGCAGTGGATACGAAATTGCCATATCAGCAGGCAGTAGCTTCGTTTATTCTGGGTAGAGGTTGCTCGGAAATGCGCATACGACGGATGGAATATAAGACATCACATAAAACGCAGATAAGCTTGTGAATTCAAATGAAATTTGCGTCCATTAATCCAACTCGCAAGAAAGAGTGTCACCTCTAATGCGCTCGTTCCACACCCCAACCCAATAGGTGTGCGCATTCCGAAACGTGTAAGGTTTTACGAAGTATCACCTAGTTCCATTAGTGGGTTTCTCAGGTTGCCTGCCCTTGGTGACCAGGAGGCTGATTACCGCCTCAACACACATGAGTCGGACTTGTATGGTAGTCCGCATCGTGAAACATTCGAAATAAATAGCTATGCTATACTGATTTGAATCGATAACTGAATGGTCTACATTCTGCGGACAGAGGAACTCACAGGAGCCAACTCCACGTGATAGACAGCTGCAGTCCACCAAGACTGGCCGAAATGAAGGTGGAAATGGCCGGACGCCAGCCCCGTTGTGTCCGATGGCGAACGAGATGGCTATGAGTATTTCCTCTTACTCTGCGAATAACCAGGAAGGTGCTAGTGCAGACTCGAAAGTCAAACAGAGATTGTTTCAGACAGCACTTAAAGATGGTTTTCCGACCTTCTGAAAGATGGATGTGGTTGCATGCTCACGGAGCAAGAGTGTTAAGTGATGATGTGGCTGCCTTCGCGGATAGTTCGAGTAGCTTTCAGGTGTCATCAGATAGCAAAAACAATGTATTGGTTTTCGTCTAGACTTCTTCAAGCGGAGTGATTGCATACACATTTCAAGTTACTAGGACTTCAGAAAACCCATGGAATTGAGAAGCTGAGCGATACAGATAGGCCGCATTGAATAACACATGACGTCCACCAGATTGCTTACAGTGACCGTTGTAGAGGAGACGAACACACTGGACACAGATTGCCATCTTGTGTGGTAAACTGTTTTAAATGGTCATCTTGCCAACTGTCACACAATCGGTATATATTTGTTTCTTGCATATGAACTGATATAAAAACTCCACCCGTGTTTTCAGAGAAAGTAGTGTACAAAGCACTTATATTTCTGCTACGATTGTGATATATGTTTGGGTTAATTCGGTCTTTTTTCTATAAATGCAGGAAATTCCGTACGTCGATCTATTTAGATTAGTTCAGTGAGAAAGTCACTATAGACTACTCTTCAAAGTGTAGTCAGTTGAACATTCTATGAAAACGAAAGTCTCTCCTAATCTTCCACTCTTGTTTCAAACCAGCTAAAAACTTTGAGAAGGTTACATGAGATACTATCCCCAAAGTCTTGTTTGTTCGGGATGATAAATGAATTGACACCGCAATAATGCGGGTGTTAGATTTTTTCTCCCACTCTGTTTAAAATGCATAGAAAAAAGGTAGATTCACTTTACATTCCAGTGGTTATGACGTTTTGTTCCAATTATCTGATATGAAAATCATCTGAGTGCTTCTCGTCAGTTAGGTAGGATGGACGTCAGCCGGATATTAACGTTTTGCAGCTGCCACAGTATGACGTGGGCGAATGAACAGGGCAAAATTAAGCATTGGAATCGGATTGCATGAGAAAGCTGCCTGCAGTGTTGGTAATCGATTGCTCGACTTTCTATTAAAAGAATCTTTGGCTACAGTTTATCCGTGAACGTGGAAATCATTCCGAAATGGTATTTCTTGCTTGAACGTGTATCATATGCTTCAACTATAATCAAATGACAATCGACATCTGTTGGAATAACAAGTCGAACTTATTTCGCAGTATTGCCCCAGTTTCAGACTTTTGCCATTTTCTACATGTCTCAGCGAGTGTTCAATCGAATAAATCCACTATTCCCAGGCCCCATTACTACATGCCAGGTGAAGAGCTCCCAGGCCAGATTTTTGCACGTTTGGTAGATCTATGTTAAATCTGATGTTCGGTAGAATTATACTTTGTTATGCCATCGGAAAGGTTGGTTCGGTGGTCGATCTCTTCCAAATTTAACATATATTAATTATCATTATACACAACTGAACAAAACTGTACAAGGGCTGGTAATGCCGTTCACCCGTAGAGAACCAGAACTGAAAGGTAGGCCCGTCATTCCAGAACCAAACGTGGCGTGAATGAGTGCAGTGTGCTTTTGAAATAGTGGGGCGGGAAAAAGTTAATATATCATTAAACTTATCAGCAGAGTACAAAATGCAGTCGTGTGAGCGCTCTACGTTAAAAGTGGGTTAGATAGTCAATACTACAAAAAGTCACAAACCAGCCTTCCCAGGGTAGATTACTACATAAATTATTGCACTTATGTTTAAATCTCACTGTCAATAGTTGATATTTCATAACTGCAAACTGGATTTCATGCAGGTACTGCAGTCGATGCGTCCGATAACATCGAGTATCAGGTAACGTTCGCATACCTGGGTGATTGGTGTCGAAGATCCGGGAAAACCTAATGGAAATGCGGCGAGTGGAAAACAAAATTAATGCGTCTGTCAAGTATGGTCTGTCCACCGATGTGGCTTAACACATGCAAGGTCGATGCCAGTGTGCGTTTAACAGATGTTAGCAAAACATGAAAAATATACACCTCACTCTGGCCCTAAACAATTTTCTTCAAGCCAGTAAAATAGATTTAATGCACTTTACTGACCGGCTCACAGATAAACAACGTTAATCAACACAACACTAAAACGAAGCATTCTCAAATTCCGTTTAACGGTCGTACTGGTTTACAACGCAAACATTAACCTTACCGCAGGCTGGACTGTCATATAACTGACCATACATCGGTGATTCTTTCTCCAAGCTTCTCACGCATCCGTACTCAGCGAGAACGTTGGGTGATGAAAGCTGCTAAAAAGTAGACGAGTTTGTATGGCATCAACTTTTCGTCCGCTAAAATCTCTTTTATGGAACCACATCCAGACAGAAGAGGTTTTGACCCTGCTTGCCTGCCTCCGTTATGCGATTAATACCGTAGGTAACGAGACGAAATAAAACGAGAACAGTCCGTAATTTTTTAAGTTAACGTCTTGGATTTCATCAACAAGAATGAAACTTTTCCCGGAAATTATGATTTGCCAGTTGTAACCTACTGGATTCGTGTAACCTACCGAGCAGTTGACACAGAGCATGATAGGACGAGTTGTACGTGTCTTACATGGATCTCAAAATGAAACCTACTCTATGTACTTCATGCACACCGTATAGCTAACAGACTATTGTTCCAGCAGTATTGAAGGTTTTGGAGATGGCCGTGTCAATAACCTTTCTCACTTTTATTCTGTTTGACTTTCCGTTTATCGTCTTTTCTGTTGGTGGTAATATTTAATTATCCGTTTCTGTTATGATGAGTTATGTATCACCGGCATGCACATACAGTTCCGTTATGTAACCTGATTCCCATTGGTGAATCCAGACAGAAAATCATTGTACATGTGCCTTTCTGTAGATTGTGAATTACACATAACTATTGATTGATCAAGTCATTTTGGCTGTAGTGTATAAGTCATGTATTGATTGTACGTTTTCTGCATTAAAAATTAGGGTTACATTTACTTTGGAACATAGAAAAAAGTTGACTCATGACCAACTGATGGTTTTTAACGAGTTAAAAAATCTAAGGTACCCGTCCTGTTGCAGATATCTCAAAATCGTCTCAGGTATTACAAGAAACTTGTCAGGTTCAAAACAAGAATACGTTTCCTGACTAAATGAATCGATAACCTCTGATATACAAAACACTGCGGGGGAATCTCTAAAGATAATCGCACCAATTTAGCAGTGTTGCTTGTGTGTGTTACCTTAGCAGCCAGTAGGACACTGTACTTGAACTTGTCAAGGAATGGTGCGAAAGTTGGCCCAGTTTGTAGAAGCGTGGAATAGTTCATCAGAAAGCGACAAAGTACATTCCGGCGTTTAATTTAATGATACTACATGCAAGTGAATCAACATTAGAGAAACCGAACTGTCTTATGAAGCATGCTGAAAATTCCGACTAAGTCTAAAGGGTGTGTTTGTGACTCTTCCCGCTTAAAGTTGCACAGTATTTTACCTAAGGTATTCTCAGTAAGGCTTACGTTTGCTATCCAACTGATGAGAATAGTTTGCACTCACATAAACAAAGTGAACAAATCGTGTTGCTTACTTTGTATTTCTCATATTTTCTTCGTTCACCATTCGATGGTGACTTATTTATCACCCCCTAATACAATGACTCACGTTACAATTAATCACTATCCAGTTTAGACTGCTTGTGGAGATGGTCAATATTGTAATCCAGTGTTTTTAAATCGTATTTTGTAATCAGTGTTTGTTTTAGCCCGGAAGTTTTTCGAACGCATTTCATGAAACAACGAATATAAATAACGGGATGACAAGCGTTTTCGCAGCTTCTCCTATTTTCAAGCTGCACGTGTAACGTCACGTAGCGCTTTATTTCACAGTATATCCGTAAGCGTTCATTGAGCACGTAAACATATTTCCGTTTCGCGTGAGAAGAGCCAAAGTAGAATCCTTGTGTCGTTTTTAACAACGAATCTTTTCAACACAGTTACACGTCATGTCACAAGAGGTTACTTGAAAATCATATATTATTCAAGAATCAGCTCTACCTCAGATGAGGCTTGATTTCGTTACTTTCTAAATTATTTTCTACATGTCTGTTATATGGTGTAGTTTGTACAACTGACAGAAACTTCGAAAGTGTTTAGATCATGACATTACTAGAAAGTTCTGCGAAGAAGTAGGAACATTGGTTGGTGTGAGCTGAACACCATTCGTATTTGACTACAGCTTTCGTATTCAGACTAAATTCCAACGCAACAATCCTTAGTGCGCTAAGTTAAGAACATGGAAGAATGACCAAAAATATGTTAACTTATAAAAGTGAAAGATTTGTGCACAAAGAAGATCGACCTTCACAAACACTTTTTTACTTTTCGGTATGACAGGTGTTGTTACTGTGTACATTGCTATATCACCGCTCCCGTTACGAATATAGAGTCTCATCTGCAAAGATACACGTTGCCGCAGACATTGCAGGTTATGCTGATATTTACATTTGATACATTCTACCATACTCCTTTTGTCACCGACAATCTCGTCTTTAGTTAGTTGTATACACGTGTGTTCTTGTTTTTATTTATCCTGTTGCTCTCTGTCCTCAACACTTTTCGGAATAACCCACTGATATGCACCGTCTTCCGAACACTTACACTCATATTCTTCGAAAGAATAAATATTTTCCGCATGGTTTAGACCTAACGATTAGTTCGACAGGCACCATCCTCTTGGGGAATCAGTCATCTTCTCTTTGGTTGTAGTTAACTCTATTGGCTAAACAATGCAACGCCATCTATGAAACCTTCTCTCACCATGTAGATGTGAGGTCATCTTCCAGTAATTCGTTTGACATAGAGGGGTAGTATGTGGTATGACGACGTTTTAAAACATATGTGACTGCTAGACCCCGTTATCATATAACAACACGGTAATCGTGTAGAATGTGGCAGGCTGCCGTTTCGGTCTCATCGAGTTTCACGGGGTTGTCCCAGTTCTTCGGTGGCATACTACGGTCGTAGCTTCTGTGTTGGTGAGCTAGCAGAAATAGGTGACGAAATAAAAGTCGCCTGACTGTGTTCTTGAACTGTACCCACTTCCATACTATTCGTCGCATTTTCATACAATATACGAATTGCTTACCACATGAGTTATCACGGGACTGTTTACTCAGATTCAACCTCTTGTTTTGTCTGGATTAAGAAAGCAACTGATCTCGGTCAGCATTAGCGGTATATAGTGAACTAATACGAAGGTCAGTAACACTTTTAAATGGAGGAATTCCCCAGGGATTACTCAAAAACGTTCCCTATGTGACTATGCACCGTAGCCTTTCCACTAGTTTTGATTAAACTTACCGTTAATAAAAGCTGATTTTGCAGTCATTCAAATAATCATTCGGAACGAATATACTAATACAATTCGTCTCATGAGCACGCTTCTCCATTTTGCTGATTTCACACTTCGCTGGTTTGAAAGTCCTATCTACTCTGTTTGCTACGATTCATTTCGTGGAGGAACAGACAACTAATTGTCACTTGTCTGACCGTACATGTAACGTTAGTAATTCGTTATAGACATTGACGAACACAAAACAAAACCAGTCCTGTCCTAGTATGGGCTTCTCAGACAAAAACTGGTAGAACGAGGATGCGCCTTAATATCAGGTAAAGTTATCATTCACATGGTCACGCAGGCTGTATTCACTAACTACGAGAAAAATATTTCGGCGAAATGTCTTCATTAATTTTAATTAGCATGTCATCCGAACTTAGTCGATGCACATTTTATTGCCAAGTGAAGACACACATTTTTCCGATGCACATTCATGATTTTCCAGACATGTTTATAAATCTTCTAACGTGCCTGCTAATGATTGAGTAGCACAGTGAAAATGAAACACTTCTGAAGGCAGTGTAATATATTGAAAATGGTCATAATGTGTTCAGGTTTGCTGAATTCGACTCCTTGAATGCAATAATTTTCAAACATACTTCTAGCGGCACACTGTTCACTACGTATAAGGTGGTCTGGATATCTGACGCTATACCTAAGTATTGTTTAATTTAGGAAACTCACTGGTTACAGGACAACTTCTTTTTACGAGAAATGGTTCGAAATCATGTTGAAAAGGATGGATCTAACGAGCGCTAAGCGTGAAGCAAGTCAAGAAGTTGAGGAAAGTGTATGAGTTTTACGGGTTTGTTTATGCTGTACAAAGGGGTCACTAGAATGTACGTTGTGTTAGACATCAATAATATGCCTCAGAGATACGCTACTAATTTCTGGGACGTCTCAGCCGCGAATCAGGTCAAATTACTCATCTGAAAAGTGGAGTCGTGGAAATTCGGAAAGGTTACCTGCGACAAACTCGCTTTCAGAGATGATTGTTAAATTTTACCCGGCGATTTGGGATAAATCATCAGTAATGAATATTCAACAATTCCAGTAACGCTTATTCAAACAGTCCGGTTAACAATGCTATCGTCCACGTCTAAGAAACGTCAGTAAAACAATCGAACGGATTAAAATTTGCAGTGGACTGCTGAAAGAAACATTACAATAACAATGGTCTTTCAACTGGAATGTGAATCAACTAGATATAAAAAATGTCAAATCAAATAGTTTATACCATCCTCTGCATCCGTTAACTTTCTTACCGTGGCTGGAGCACACAGAAACAGGACGCTTGAAACCATTGCAAAGAACTGGTTGAAACATGTGCCAGCCTGTGTACTAGTGAGCGGTATTCATCAAGAACGAAACGCCATTTACTTCATCGCGGAGCGTTTGTCGTCTGCTTGTCAAATCGTCGATATTTCGCGATCGATTGTGGTCTTCATGAATGTTCATTATTCGTAAGTTCTTAAATATGTCGAAGCCTCCTTGAACAGCTGCCGGTTGCCGATTTTAAGCATACAAAGAAAGCTTACTCTATATTTTTCTTGTATCGGTTTAGCTTAAAGCGTTGATCCCGTTCCTCGCCGATTTGTACGTTTAACCGTTTCACTGAAGACCCGCTTTATTTGTTTCCTGCTAACTAATCACGCATGATTGACGACGGTGTGCGAAATGAGTCATTGATATAAATTACATCTTCTGACTATTTCGTCAAGTTACTATACGGTGGTAGTTTCCCATAGTGTGCCTACTGATGCGTTTTTAATCACTGTTTGCGTTGACAACAGCCCACAATTTCGGATGAAAAGATTCACAACAGATGTTCTGAACGACTTGTGATTAGCCGCCTGTTTGGTTAAGTCGTAAGGCTTCACTCCTGGAATAATATCTCTTTCATTCCTGAAGTCTATGTAAGATGGACAGCATTGCCAACTGGCTAAACTGTTGAGTGCTCACGAGCTGTTCTAACGTTATGAGTAATCATCGAGTTACAAAAATCTTCTAAAATCAGTTTATAACTTGCTTTCTTCAAAAGCATTATTTGACACTCCGCGACTTATCTGTAGCGTGTACGGAGTAAGGCCATGATTTGTTGTTGTGAACTGAAATAGGGAAGGGCTCAAAAGTTATCACCACACAGTTTAAGACTGATAGTGTATCGTTGTGTACTGACTAGGCACATGGAATTACAATCCGGTAAAAAAGGAGTTACATTTCTTGACCAGTTAAACAGTGACCGTGAAAAATCCTAGTTGAGGGCTGTTTTTACTTTGCATACCCACCGACTGGCTGTTTCCAAAAGGTATACACATATGGTTTTCGAAGAGTCTTGTTTGAGTAAACGCAATTGTAAAGTGGAAATCCGGGATCGCAGAAAGAAAGTATGTGACAGAATATGTTGTTGTTTTCTCTCTAAACTGAACAGAGGAGGTGGAAACCTTGGGTGTATTTATTAACATTGTCTTAAAAAAGAGCTCAATTCCATGATGCCCATGTTTTTTACGAGTTTTTCTGCTTACCAACATCACAGCTAACCCCAGAACGTTCCGCGATTATAGCCTCACCACTGAAGTTGCTTCGTTTCAGGTGCATCGCCAATGCATTGTCATTAGGTGAAAACTTCGGATCGCATTCATTATTCCCAGTTTTACTATGATATCACTCTCGCTGTTCTCCACAATGTTTAAAAGCTCAATGAATGCATTAGGGAAGCACAGATAATTCATGGAGCCGCTACTGATCTTGAGTCGAATACGGTTCATTAAATAGTCCGGATACTTTTGTAATATCCAGTGTGTAACATATCCTTTTTGAAGAAATCACTACTGACTTTAAACTATGTCGGAAGCGTCTATAAACAATTTTCGCGGTAATACCCCACGATAACCCACGGGCATGCAACGCAATTAACTATTCATTCCGAAAAATAGTGCTCACCAACTAACTCAAGAAGTAGCCCTCACACACAAAACACTAAGTTATAAACTCATAGCAGTCCCTAGAAAATTTGCTCCAAGGATAAAAATGATGAGATCATTATACTCACAAACAGTGAAGTTCATCTCTCTTGAAGAATGGTTCATGTTAACGATAAATGCAAACTACTAATTGTATGGACCATCGGACGTATTTCGGTGATGTCCGCTGAAAAAACTTCCCATAATCGGTAGAGGAAGCTAGCAGTTTCGGTTCGATTGTGTGCATCAAATGACGCAATTATCCACTAGACAGCCGGTCTATTTACAAATGTGTTTACTTAAAAACCCAGTTTTTACCTGTTTCGCTGATAACAGTGGCTGATCATATGCACCTGAATTCACGGACACAATTCGACTTAGCGTTGACCCATAAAGTCTTTTTAACTGAAGAACCGCTTGCCGATCAATTGCAATGTAGAATATCGATTTCTAAGTTTCGGTCCAACTTCTGAAGCTAAATAAAAAGAAATCCTACAGACATTATAAGATGAGTGAATTAATGGAGGGTTGGGTGTTCTATATTTGAAAAGCGACCCCGTTTCATTATGTTGGTTTTACATATACGATGTAATGTTTTCGTCCGCAATCACACTATTGAGGGTTTTAACTCCGCAGAGTTTCTGCAGAAGCCTATCATATCAAACTACGCCATCAGAATTAATAGATAGTCCAGGCGAATGGTCAGGCGTTCAATTTAACTCAGTTCCCTTTTTTCGGCCACTCGATCGTAGCCGTACGAAATGTCTTCAGATCAAATAATCAGCAAATATTTCTCAAAGTTACCGAGTTACGTAATTCAGTAGGTCTGAGTTTGGCGCCTGTTACAGTTAGAAAAGCAGAATATCACGTAGTTTTCATGCAATAATTTATGTCTGCCACGGATAAGCCTGATAATTGTACGAAGGAGAATGTCACCAAATTTTCAAGGATACCTTTTACTGATGGGGTATCTAGGTCTGTTACTAAGTCGTCTAAAAGAGCAGAGTGTTGAGTCCGCGGGAACAATATTTAGATACGCGGAATAATGAATTACCGGAGGGTTGAGTGATACTCCTCATCTGTCAGTCACACCAGTTAAGAGCGAAATATTCATGCTTACAATCAGAATTCGCCTAGGTAGAGGAAGTGTATATTTACCGCACAAATGCCTGCCCTGTGTAGCCCTAGTATTGAAAGCCGTATTGGTTAAAAATCCCCAGCGTGGTCATCAGAAAAATGATGTAGCGAACAAGCCATTCATCGTCAGGCCAATCAAGTGAAGTTTATATGGAGTCGAACTGTCATGGCGAAACGAACAAAGACGAATATTTAGTTCAAGTGAGGTTAAACAGGTCATAACAACACAAGGAGACAAAGCCTTGATTCGACTGTATCACCATATGTTTGTGAAAGTTGATTCACCGTTCAGGAAAACCAGTGCATCGTCCTCTTGCAACCCCAGACACTGGATCTGTCCTTAGGAATCAGCTCAACTGCTCGCGTTATGATTATTGCAAGGCAGACGTGGTCCGGATTTACGGAAAAGGAAGCTAATTAACCAGCATTTCATGGCTGTCCTCTACACGACGACTGGTCTCAAGGGCATGTGATCTTTGTGCACCTTTGGTAGCTCGTGTGATCTTGACGTGATCTGAGACATATAACTTGTTCTTCTGAGTGGTGACTTCTTCTTGAGGGCAAACATTGTCAAAAATTTTCGTAGGTCCTTAGTTTACACATTCGTCTGTTTCACTCTTCTAGCATATATTCGTTTGTTCTTATATCCTTGTCTATTCACTGTGGCTATGGCGTTCCCTTCGCCTGTGGGTGGGATGACGTTGTGCTCAGTCTTCTTAAGTGTCCACAGCGCCTTATTTACGTCATCTCTTAGGGTAGTTGTTGACTGCCTACTAATGGGCTGTTAACATATGTTTGTTCTGATAGACTTTGTTAAAGACTGTTTTCCAT
>QNGE01006205.1:11996-23312 GCA_008508345.1 Paragonimus westermani | reverse complement strand
CAGTGTCCACGTCTCACTGCCGTACAGCAGGATAGACAGCACCATTGAGCGGTAGACACACAACTTCGTGGCCATCTTCAGGCTGTGATTCTTCCAGACACGCCTTTCAAGACGTCCGAAAGCAGCGCTAGCCTTTGCCACACGCGATCTCAACTCGCGGTCCACGGACAAATCTGTCGACAAGTTGCTACCCAAGTAGCAAAAATTCCCGCAGCCATTCACAGTGTCTCCAGCGATGCAAATTTTTGGTTGGAGGTACACAAGCAGCACCTACACCAGAAGAAGACTGAAAGAACGAAAACGTCTTACCTGTGTTGATGTCCAACCCGAACTTCGATGCTGCCGAAGCGAACGCTGTAGCTAGCCGTAGCAGTTCTTTTTCGCTGTGTGCTAGCAATGCGCTGTCATCTGCGAACAGAAGCATCCGCATCGTTGAGGTCTGTAGCCGGGTTGGGGCGCCGAAACGTCGAATATTCAACAGACGCCGTCCGTCCGGTATTCCACCTCGACGCCATCCTCTCCAGAGTTCATGCACTGATACAGGACATACATACAGGACATACATACATACATACACATAGATTTTGGTAAAAATGATGGCAAATTTGTCGAGGCGACCATGCTTATGGGAGCAGGTAATGAAAGACAAGAAACTCTGAGTCAGGAAGAACGAGTGAGCGCACTTGGAGGCGGAATTATTATCAGCAAGCAAGCGACCTTCCTTGCTGCACTCAGGGTAACTGTCATCTCTCCACTAATCGTGTTCGGTCGATCTATGCCATATGTGTCTGTATGTGCATGCACATACGCACACACACAACTACTCACACACGTGAACCTTCCCGTGTCACGGCCACCGGTTGCGAAGTTCACGCGCGCAACCTGGCTAGCCTGCCCACACAGGTTTTGTCCTTCTCTCACTGGCGTGTTAGTGATTCATCGATCTGTTCCCTGTAAACTCTGTTCATTGTTAAACGTAATTTGCCTTTCATGCTGGCTCAGCTAGGATATACAAGGTTCCTCCGGTACCACAGCAGTTCTCACTTCAGTGCGTAAGGTAAACATAACGGAACCTTCAACCGATATTCCATCCACCGTGTGGCGGTGGTCGCGATGGAACACGGAAACGCGTGGTACGCTGGTTAACATCAACAGACCGACTGATCACAAGTGATCCATCGGTTCATATAGAATGAAGTCCTGCTAGGTACATTGACAGAGAACGAATGGATGATTAATACTCGAATAATCTTTCCTAGTCGTGATCATGGAGTTAGGCTTGCAACGCGTCTTACCAAACAGCGACTTATTCTTTTGAGCAAGAAACCCCTGAAGCGTAAAAGCCCACGATTCTCACGTCTGCGTTGCAGTAGCTGACAAGTTTACCAGGCGTATTATCTTGTACATGCACTTGTCGAAGTCTGCATGTTGAGCGGTTATCTGCTGACATTATAAAACAAGCAGTCGAATCAACCAGATGTGACGAGTTCAAGTAGAGCATTATGAATGGAACCATTTGCGAAATAGACTGGTTTGCCACAAAGACAAGAAAACAAGGAGAATATACGGGCAGAAATTCACACACGATTTCACTTCTCCGAGCAAACCCAGATTCATGTGACAAGTCGATAAGTTCTCCGTAAAGTGGAGTGGTTGGCACAACATGGGTGTGGAGAAAACATCTCGGATCCTGCCACTCGATCCATCAAGTGATCGATCTGATGAAGATGTTTTGTTTAACGAGGGGTCAGTTGCAAATATGAATCGACGATAACTGTACCGAGGGTATTCGAATCGGACATTCGACAAATGTCACTACATTTTTGCAGTGTACACCGCATAGAACCGAATAAGTAATTACTAGATTACAGGATATGCCTCGTTGAAAATGCGGACTAGTTGCGATGTATCAAGAGTCCTTGATTGTGCAGCTTCGTAGTGACGTACAGGAATATACAAAGGGCTGATGGACGTAACTGCCTCAAATATGATAGTTGGCGGCGGTTGATTCGTTCATGGATTGTGTTCATTGAAAAACTGATCAAATTTATCCGTGACTTCCGGTGTTTGTCTTGCTTGTTTCTCTTCGGAACACCCGCCGTTTGAAATCTCCGAACAGCTCAACTGAACAACACCATACACCTGTCGTCTGATAACTCAATCGACCGATACTAGTATCCGCAACGATATGAACGGATCATTAACGTGTCGGTGGACGAACTGCGGAAACTCGATGTGTGTCGATGTCTCTATGGCCTACTGACTCATCAGCGCCCATTCTTCATAGTATGTGTATCGATCCTTGTGATCTTGGATGCAGATGCGAGATTAGGTGTCCGCTGCAATGTGGCAAATCATCAGTCACGTGACATTACCTGACCATTTACAGTGCAAACAAAACGACTCGGAACTAACTTAACTGGCATCGAGGAAACAGATAATGCTGTTGGAAAACGCGACATCAATATTCAACCGACTGAGCGTGATAACCGTTAAGGCATTTAAGTGACACTCGGAACTCGAAGGGTGAAATGTGTTAAACACTGTCAAATTACACAAAGTGACGTCGAGCTCGCCTCCTCTGAATGCATCAAAATCACTAGATGACCACCGCCTACATTTATGCAATTGATAAGAACTCGCGATTAGGCTATGCGACTCAATGTGCATCGGCCACTGTCATCGAGGTTGTAACAAGCACGATGTAGTACAATGTTATGAGAACAACCATTATAGAGCAGGTTTAAACTGAGTGGATGCCCACTGTCCGCAAAAGTGTGACACCTTTGATTATAGCCTGCATTCCGAATTTCAAACTGCATTCTGTTGTTCGCCATACCATCCTACATGCACGTAATTATGTCCTCCCCCAAATACCAAGACCAGTCAGAATTTGGTACGCATGGCTGACGTCCGACTGATCAATGAATGAAACAACATGCTTAGAATAGAGCAAACCCAGCTGGTGCCCATATATCGACCATCCATCTGACCCGGCTACCAGAATAGCCCAGTGATTTTCGTGATCACTGTGGACCTTGGTTGACTGCAAAATCAAAGCTTGAGTCAGGTCAAACTGGAAAATAATCACGATATCATTTGCTGATACTGGCGGCATGCGAGCCAGATTAGGGATCGGAATAATCAGAGCGCTTGCGTTTATATTCCGAATGGCCGAGAACACTGCAACATTCGAAACACTATTTTCTCCCCTCTTATTTCTCACGCAAATCTTTCTATTCAAATCAGATAGTCTTGGTATCTAACCAACACCGTTAGAACGAACATGCAAGGGGTCTCGATGCGCTACTTTTGGACCCTCTTTTCCTACAAGTGCGTGGATGTGGGCTGCAAAACTGTAAAACTGCGAAGAACTGTACTCACTCGTAGGTTCACACGTTCATATGATTCCACAGTAGCTATCGCGTCCATAGTGTTGAAACTACTCAGCTGACTGCATCAAATATTCTGTTTACCGCCACATCGTGTTCTACCGTCATCTCATTAACCACATCCAATAAATGTTCTACGGATTTCTTAAGAGGTTCATAGATAGGACAATTTTGAGTCCTCACATACATACATACGTATAGTCATACAGCCTAACACCCTTATATTCGGAGCTAACATCACAGTTATCGCGCCTGATCTCGAGGTGATTAGA
Source organism: Paragonimus westermani (assembly GCA_008508345.1). Classification (NCBI taxonomy): domain Eukaryota; kingdom Metazoa; phylum Platyhelminthes; class Trematoda; order Plagiorchiida; family Troglotrematidae; genus Paragonimus; species Paragonimus westermani. The sequence goes on along the minus strand of QNGE01006205.1, from coordinate 19,648 downwards.
TAATCCGTGCATTGTCCGCGAGCGGAAGTGTTCGGGTGTTTCCATGAGGTGATTCGGTCTTGATTGATGAGTTCACTGGCGCAAGGGAGCGGCGCGAGTTCTAATCCTGGTCGCGACAAAGATATACACAAGTGAACAGTTCTAACGAAACCGACACTCGAGACTAGTGCTTCCATTTCGAACACTGGTTAGAATGTCCACTAAAGTGCGATGACTGTGGTCAAAATTAAACTACGTTCAACTTGGAGAAAACATGTACATTCGACGGATCCGGAAATGGTCAGTTTCAGAATGTCAACCGTGTTCAAACTGCAGGAAGTAGGTTGGCACACGTGGACCTCCCCACACCACATTCAAAGGCGCCATGACAGTCAAGCGTTCTAGATGCTGTCAGCCAAAATCGTTCAAATCGCAGATTACACGATTCCTCGGCTTTTGGGAGTGCAATCGCGGAAGTTGATTCAATTGAGCAAACAATATTTCCTTCCAATGTTCTATTCGTATTCACCAACGATTCAGTTCGGTGAAGGAATGTCTGAAGAAGATAGGACGTTGTTGTAATGGGAACCAGGCTGGCACCTGTTTCTGCAAATAATTTTATGACGCAATTGGGTAGTGCGGAACTGAGGAACGTTAATTGAAATGGTCAATATATTTACATGAATAGATTTGTACCGAACCACGAAATCAAGGCCAAGCAAACGGTTAACAAACGGAGCAACGTGAATATGTAGGGACGAAAGGATTGTTCAGGAAATGCTACTCATAGATGCAGCACTGACACAAAGCAGCTACAAGTAGATGATCGTAGGAAAGGTCATGCATGGGGGGGAATGAACGGGACCGACCAAGTCTATCAGAAAAGGGATCCGTAAATTTCGGATTACGACGCAAGGGTGAGAGACGGATGAGAATGAGCGTATATTGATTCTCGAGTACAGTTAGTGCAGCCAATCTATTAAGCCGCGTTACATCCAACATGCCTTTGTGTCCACACTCAAAATAGAGAGTGCCTGCTTCTACAGTCCGCTTCTGTGTTTGCGCATTTGCTTGAACCTGTGGAAACAATCATGCTGATTGCAAAACCAAACGCTTATCTGAACGGGTCTGTGAACACTGCTGACCTCGACTCGACAGTGGAATGACGAATTCAATCAACATCTATCATTTTAATTCTGGTGGATTTGAATCAGTCCATCTATGTGAAAGAAGCAGTTTGCCTAATCTTTTGATTTGCGGTCACACAGTCGAGTTAAGTGGGAATCTGCCCACGGCTGCAACTGTTGAAATTCACCAATGCAACCGAGCTCGGTATGCCCAGAAACGAATCGTTCAGCCTTTGGAATTGCCCTGGTCACGCTCAGAACTTGTCAAGGCCTGTCAAGACATTGTTAGAGTGGGCTCATTATTATTACAGGTTTACATTGATTTCACTGGCCCGATTAACCATCCGCTCTGCTTTCACCCCACTGATGCACGCTTGGAACCCGATTGCACTTGTCCACACATCCCACCGTTTGGACAGACCGATTCAGCTTCTTGCTCAGTGAACTTATCGGAAAAGAATTGGGCAGTTTGTGCCGATTAAGTGTTTCCTTCCATTGGCGACATTGAGACCACTTAGAACTATTCGAATAGTAAAGTCAAAAGGCACAACTAGTGATATGAGATCACTTCACACACACACACAAACACACACACACACAACTGTGGGTAGCGTATGGCTAGAACAAAGCGAAATATAGGCTTGTGTGAATTTGTGGAGCTGACTAACCCCATTTTGTAGTGTTCTCTGCAAAAACGTGTGGTAAGTGTGAACCGTGCATACTGACTTTCACGGCACATTTTGCTTCCAACCAGATGACTTTTGTCGGTTGTGAGATGGGCTCGGAGATGAGCTGATTGTGTTCTCTACCTTCTCGAAAAGCCATAAACCGTAGCGCATTTGTGGTCAATGAAAACACTGATCACCACTCCATAACGATAGCATTTCGAGGTTTGTGTGCCACATCAATAAACACCGTGAATGAATTCGCCTCTATTGCAGATGTTTGTCTCCAATGTGTTCCTGTGGGAGGGTAAGTACTGCCCGTCATTCTATGGAACTGTTATGAGTGGATCTCATCAACGTGTGTGGTTCCAAATCAATAATTCCCGGCAATCTCCACTCACGAACCAACCTATGGCCTGGAAGTCCGAACACCACGACTCATAGTTGTTAGAAGGTAGGAGGGCGTCCACTGAAACAGATTCCGGTAAAATGATTGATGTCGAAATTGCAATACTGGCACTAGGCTGTCATACGCCCGAAATTTATTGGAGAGAGTCAGTATGAACCAGGTCCCGGCAAATTCTGGCCCACCCGAACAGTATCATTCCCATGCGTTCAAATATGTTTCAAAAAAATTAATACGAAATTGAACAGATAGAACAGAACAGTCGGTCCATAATTCACACATTCTTCCGTATTGAGTATGGGACCTACAATTCCAGGATATGAAAAGGTTTTAGGTGATAAGAGGAATTTTTAATTTCATATATGTTGTAGAACACTAAATGAGTGTTAGTTAAAAGCGATATTGAAACGTCATTCATCCATGCCACGAGTGTGGCGAACGTTCGTGGATCTGTATGGCACGGTTGTCCAAGCCCATGACTACATCGTACGTGACAAAATCACACACATCCACATACCCAGACACTGAATAAATATGTACATATATATATATATATATATATTGGGGAGTCTTAGATCATTATGCAATTTGCGAAGAACCTTCGGGAATCATCACATATTCATCTCGCCATGATTAGGATGAGAGGCATTTGACAGTCCAGGTTGGTGGCTCTATCGAGCTGGTTGCGACCAGAATTGCTGCAGTAAATCGTCAACAAATGGTGTCAGTCGGAATTCAGAGGCTGTAGCAAATGTTTAATGCAGGTGTAAGGGATTCAGCAGAAGCGTTGCTCACGTAGCAAATTGTAATATACAACTAGAGGAGCAGACAGTGATTATGACTCAAGATGTATTACGCAACACGCGGCAATAGTTTAAGTTCAGGCGTCCTGCTTTTTTGTCTGACTGTCCGTTGGTACGTGATCTTCGTGCACAACGTTAACGTAGCGGTCTGAAAAGTGAACAAAATAACCCTGTAACGATTACCACTTCAAATTCGATCCGTGCGTGGTAACAATTTTCGGTCCCGTGTTACGCAGCTCCTCTCTTCACTGAGCACCGTCCGCAGAGCTTCGCCTATTTCTCGCACGTTCGTGATTTCCACTTCCATCCCGACGTCGGGGACGACCAGTGATGGTCCCTGACCTGTAGTTTGTGTGTACGGTTTAAGTCGATTGAAGTGAACCATTTTTGGTTGTCTGTTGGTTCCCGTTAGTTCACTAATTTGACAGGTTGCCTCCGAAAGTATTCTCTCGACATCATACGATCCTGTCCAGTGTTTATGCATCTTCATTGTGACTCCCGGGCTATGAACCGTGTTGTGCAACCACACCCTCTTATCGTAATAGTCCTTCTGATACCTGTGATATGTCTTCAGATATACTTATGCTATCTGGTGGGCTCACCAAAATGAGTCGAGAAGGTTGCATACGTACTGTGCTACCAGAAGTTGCAGTTGCTATGTAACAGGCAACCGGACATCTGAGGGTAGTCTCACTTCTCGGCCTGTCCACAAATATGTGGACTTTGGTCATTCGAAGAGTAAATGGCGCTGCGATAAGCTAACAGATATTGCGGTATAGCCAAGTCCCATTCGGTGACACTCTCCTCTGCGAAAGCCTTGAGGAGATTTTTGAGGGACCAATTCCTCTTTCTCACTTGCTCATTGCCCTGCGGGTGGTAAGCTGTGGTTCGCGTCTTATCTATTCCTAGTAGCTTACACATGTCACGAACCAAAGAGCTTTCAAAGCAGGAGCCTTGGTCTGAATGGGGTTGCGCCGGAGCTCCCCACAGACACACCCAACCTATTTGCTCATGCTTGCATCAAAGTCTGAGTCGCATATGTAGAATTGTTGTAATTGCTGACGATTTCTGTTTTTTAGTGCGCATGTGGTAGAACTAATCGTTCGATCGCTTTCAACGCACATAATGTTCCCCTCGTGCGATTACCGAAACACAGTTTCGATTGTTCAAAAATACGCCAACAAAATGACCCCTCGTTTATCCGATGATCCCATCACAATCGTAACGCTTCACGGCGAGTTTGTGGTCGGTATCCTAGCAAAATAGACTAGAACTTTCAAACATTGCATATGTGCGAGGAATGAGGATATGAGTGCGCAGTTACCGAAGTCAGCGGTGTAATCTGATTTGTAATATTCCGTAATATTCCAGCGACTGAGTTTCTCAGTTCCCCTTCAAACTACTGTCAGTGACTGTCGGTTGTGACAAGATGTGAGAAAGACGGGTGTTGAGAATCTTCTTCGAAAGGCTATCCGTGAAGAAACTGGTGAAAACTGTGTGGGGACCAGGAGCACACAACCGCGATTTGTCGGTAAATGAAGAGAGTCATATTCGCCAGGGCAATCGTTAACAGATATAACGAGTTCAGTGAGGAGTGATGAAAATATCTTTTCTAACCATCAGGGAAACAGATGGAAGCGTGAGGTTTAAACTGTGTACAACTGTGTTGGCGTTTCGAGAACATATCGATCAAGGATGGAAAATCGGCAGGTATTCTTGGTTCCCTAATTATTCAGCTACCGCTCTTTCATTCAGGTAGATTATCCAACAACGATACGAACGAGATCAAGATTGCATCCCGGCCTAACCTCTGCCCACAAACTTGATAACTGTTCATCCAGAATGGAGCAATGAAACAAGAAATAGTTGGATAATTCCGCATACAGTTGAGCTTGCAGCATCTAGCGATGTTGCGACGTGGCGTTGTTTACTGAGTAAAACGAAAATACATACGTGCCATAGTCAGTTAGCAGAATATGGCAGACGCACATGTGCAGGGACATCGTGAACGGTTGCTGATGTGAACATTTTTCTTCATTTATGTAGTGGAAATCTCTCCAAATGAACGTCATGGATTCTCCATATTGAAATCAACTGACGAGACTGATACAACCGTATTTGGTACTAGGTGAAATCCCGTGAATTAGTGAACTTCAACAAACTGATCGTCTGTGAATGTTGATGAAACCAGTTGACAGAAAATTCTACACGACACGCCTGCGTAGATGAATGGAAGAACGGTTATGCTAAGCCAGAAAACCGCGAATATCTCAAACGAAATAATGATCAGAAATCGCATGTACTTACTTGTGGGCTGGTTTACTCAGCATTCAGTGAGGTTTTGTTTAGGCAGCGACTGGATAGTAGATCATGATAGTAGATCATGAGACCGTTCGCAACTATCCAGCGGATGTGAAACACGCTCGAAAAACCGATCCCTATCAAATTCCTATCAAATCCCTATCAAATTCACTTCGAACTGCCTACATAGATTAGTGTTGTGCACACGAATGTGTGAATCGCCATCCGTGTGCGTTGGTTTTGTGTCAGAGATATCAAATACCAGGCGACGGTCTAAACTATTCAGAACGCATCGCATAATCACACATTGTCCCAAACGCTGGTCAGGGTTTGCCAGACATTCGTCAAAATCATGCCGTTAACTGACACCATCAAACAGCATGGTGATGACTTGTTGTCACTGGTGACGCACGAAGGAAATTTCTAATGTTATTTTTGTACGTATGTTATACGGCTACACATAAACGTTCCTGCTGAAACCTGGTTATTGCGTGGAATTGTTTTCCTGGTTACTATTTTTAACCGAAAACAAATGCACTCTCTGTGTGTGAAATCCGAATAGACTTTGTAAACGGAACCGGTAAAGCACACGCACTGTGTTTGACGTCAATCGTTCTTCAATTGGGCTAGCAATACCAGACGATTCATTTCGACACACTCTCAAATTTGGCACATTGAAATCAACATTCTTCTTCGGACTTTGTATCCCCCAGAACGAATAGTGACTGGCTCTGATCCAAATGTTCCAAAGGTCACTTTGACCCTCCAAACTCGCGCAACAGCACAATTAATCACGTTCTTATATATAGGATGATAAATCAAGAGACGAAATTTGTGTAGTCCGAACAACGCGGTCCGATGGCTCAATTCTCGTTTACCGATCATACTCAATCAGAACCAGTTCAGAACGCGATAGCGGTGATCGAATAACTCTGAATATCTGTCAACACTAGATTTTCGATAGGTCGCCAACCAGCAAACTAACTCCCTAGTGTATTATAATCGATGGTGTATCTGAACACTCTCAGTTTCTCAACGGGTAGTCTGCAGCTGTACTCGGGAATTGATGAGCAACTGTTCCACTTATCAATATTGAAGACGAACACGTGAGTGGTGCGAATACTGATGAGGGATTTGTCGTTGGATATTTAGACATTCCGTGCATCCTAATACAACCAGTGACTATGTAACCTTGTCCACCATTACGCACCTAGGAATATTTCTGTCCTCCAACAAACCCGAGATCTAACGCTGTCCGTTGGCTCAATTCTCGTTTACCGATCATACTCAATCAGAACCAGTTCAGAACGCGATAGCGGTGATCGAATGACTCTGAATATATTTGTCAATACTAGATATTTCGAACCGTTAATCAGCTAATATATTTATAATGATTATCAATAAATTTTGACAAATGCCATACCAGCCTCACTCGAACGGATCGACGGGAAGTAACACTAGACCTTCCACCACTTTAGCTAAGAAGCTGAGCTTTATTCACGTGAGATTGTTACGTGGTTGATAGGGTATGTTTGGGTGTGTCATCCATCCACTTCTAATCGTCGGCTTCCCCTTTTCATTCAGGCTGCAGCTGAACATGTGAAACCAATTTTCCTTGAATTGGCCTATTTTTCACGTCAAACGTTCAACAGATACTACGATTTATATATGCATACTATAAGCAGGCTCAGCTTCACACAATCTGTAAATATCACGTGAAACGCTTGTCAATCTCATGAATATAATTTGGTTTGTAGAGTTCAACATTTACCCGTTGATTAGTAGTGGTAATAAGCTGATGAACCGTTACACAGAACGTCTGCATTGAGCAACAGAACGATTTCAACGCTAAAGCCACCGGACCTACGCATGTGTTTAATGTCTTTAATATAACTGCCAAACAGTTGTTCACACTGACAGACTACTAACGTGCACTTCTAGGAATGTTGTGTACATAAGTGGCGATTCTCACAAGTGTGTGTGGCTGCTCCAGTAGTACCTGTTACGAGCCGAATGCATTACATACAAACCGAAAGTAGATACGTACGACTTGACCTTTGAACAGAACGCACTGAGAAAGCTGGCTCGAATGTCAGATCATTTCCGACTGAGAGTATAAATACAAGCGTTCTGGATACTCCGCAATCTAACGTCGCCGATATGCCAACAGTCTCAACAGGCAGCACTGTGGTCATTTGTCTCGTTGTTCTGACTCAGGCTTGGAGCTTGCAATCATTCATATCCCATAGTGATCCCGAGAAAAATTGGGCTGTTCTGGTAGCCGGGCCAAATAGATGGTGCAGTTATCCGCACCAGGTGGGTGTTCTTTATTCCAAGCCTATGTTATTCACTAACCAGTCAGACGTTTGCC
>QNGE01006204.1:12952-34144 GCA_008508345.1 Paragonimus westermani | reverse complement strand
CTGTCCGTTCTTGCCTTCCTCTCTCAAGGGGTCGTAACAAAATTGCAAATAGCGGTGGTTTTTGGTGGTCAAGAACATTTTGGCGATTGTCCAGAACGAAATATCGCCAAGAGGAGCAGCAACATACCATCGTGTAGTCTTGTCGATGCATGTAAACAGGAAAGTTGTGCCCTTAGATGGGGATAACGGGCCAACCAGATCAACATGGACGTGAGAACATGCGTCTGAAGTAGGGAACTTTCCAGGGGAGGTGACAGTATGGCGATGAACCTTGTTTCCTGGCAATGAACAGATGAGTTAGTCCACGAGCGCACATCTTTCTCCATATTACGCCAACCATAACAGGCAGCAACTAATTTGTGTGTGGCGTGGACAGCAGGATGAGACAAGGAATGTAAAAGGAGTAAAATGGGCCGGCGAAGGGGAGATGTAGAATTGGATGCGAAATGCTCGCGGAAGTATCACACACAATAGTGGATTCGGAAGATGACAGGGTATATGGGAACAATGGAAGGGTGAGATGTAAATTGATGGAAAGTCGGGTTCCGATATTTGAGTTTCAGCAATTTTCTCGAGAGTTGGCTTGTGGGCTAGAAACCGCGTTAGCATGAAGTCCTGAGAACGCATCAGCAACCACATAAGGGATTCCGTTGATGTGTCGGATATCCGTTGTGAATTGCGCTATTAAACCGAGACGTCGAATTTCGCGAGGGGAATAGTTATCGTGATTAGCGTTAAAGGCGTAGATTAAAGGCTTATGGTCCGTTAAAATGGTGGAGTTCCTTTCTTCCATTCAGTGACAGAAATGCCTAGTGAACAAACAGATAGCAAACAGTTCACGAACAAAGATGCAATAATTGGCTTCTGTGGGTGGTGGCTTCCGGGGATAAAATGAGACCGATCGTAATTCAGCACCGACGCACTTCTGAAGCACTGCACCGACAATTTATCCGGCCATCCCCAAAAACTCAGTGGATCAGGAGGAGCATTCCTTGGAATAGCTTAGCATGTTTCACAGCTATAGATCAATCCGGCTACTATACGTCATTCCTAGCCAGGGCTCTCGTGCAACTAACACCCGGATGACCGTCGTGCGGCTCATTGAGAATATTCATTTGAAAATGAGGCGAAATGATTATCCTTGAACCCCAAAGTAAACAACCCTCCTCCAGGCCAAGTTCCACACGGCGACTGTAGGAGAGCGCTAGTTGGTCATCTCTACTCGGTGGCCAGCCCTGAGAAACAAATCGCTTGAAATTGGACAGAAGATAATTCTGCTGTGTTCCGCGAGTTATCTCGTAACTGAATACAGGACGCTTGTTCAGATATTGCATTGAAGTGAGGTCGCCTGCGACGTCCCCAAAATTCTAAACTCCTCGCGACGTGAGATTTGCCTTGCCAGTACCACCGCGCCTGTTCATATTACCCCATATATGTAAACTTACTACAACCCACTAGCATCAAAGTTAGTGGGGCGGCATATGTATCGCAGTTGTGCTCGTAGCTGTATAATGAATTCGCATCATCTCTACTGCTGTAGGTTACATTCAGTAGGATAACAATGTTGGGCTATTACCGTTAGGAACGCCGCTCAACCAGTTTAGCGTTCCTTTGAATTCTGAAGGTCGACTGGAATTCCACGTCGACGCACTCTTCCACCCTGGCGGCTGCTGTGCGGTTGTGCTCAAGGTGCTCACACGTCCAGCTCACCAGCACCCCTTAATTGTTACGTTGAAGTCTGTTGTGAACGGTGAGTGAACCAATAAATAAAATTTGTTTCCAGATTCATCGTTTACTCCCTGCGACTTTTGATTCACGGTAGCATGAGACTGGGGAAACTCTGGGCGTACGAATTCAGGATCTAGCGCTACAGCGTCAAATGAATTGGTTCAGTAGGCTTTCACGAATTTTCAGAAGTGTCACTCAAAGGCATTTGACTGACAGCATCCGACACCTGATTTGATTCACCCGGAACGTGGACAATCTTGTAATCATAAGCCGACGGGATAAGTGACTAGTGTTGCATTCGCGGCGACGTCATCTGATTGATTCTCTTCCTAGGAAAGACACCAGAGGCTTATGGCCCGTGTATATATCGAACGTTCTTCCCCAAATATATTGGTGAAGCGTTTCCATTGCAAAGATTACAGCAAGAACCTCTTCGTCTAAACTGTGAGAAGCAAAGGCGATTGACTTCTCGGTTAAATCATCCATCTTGTGACTTCGTACAGCTCCGACATCTCATAGAGAGGCGCCACAACAAAGAGTTATGGGATTGTTTGGGCCGTGAAGAACTAATAATTTAGATTGCCTTAGCTCCTTTTTATAGCGTCAAATGTCAATTGTTTCTTAGATGCCCAATTCTATCGAACAGCTTTTCTCAATAAATTCCATAAGGATGCCAGGACAGTTGATACTTTTGGAATGAAACGACTGTAATGAGTAAGCATATCAATGAATGACTTTAACTCATCCTCGTTTCGGGGAACTGGGGCCTCCCAAATCAGTCTTATTTTTCACCGCATTGAGTATAACCCATACTTGTCCAACCGAAAACCGAGATACTGAACACCATCGGTTAGGAATGTACAATTTTCTCTTTATGTCTTGAAGCCATTTCCCCGTAAACGCTGTAACGCCAACTCAAGTGCTCTCAAATGTTCCTTACCCGAACGTCCGGAAACAAGAATGTCGTCTTAGCCAACACACACGCTGGGAATATCTTTCACTAAGTTGTTAGTAATGTGTTGGAGTAGAATTGGTGTCGAACGGCAAGCTACTGTGCTGAAATAATCTCATGTGTATGGATTGTTGCAAATTTCCTTGACTCTTGGTCAAGTTCGATTTGTGAATATGCATGGCTCGAATACGGTACGGGAAACTGTTCACCACGACACAGTGAGGTATATGAATGCTCTGTTCTCAGAATAGGGTAGTGTTCCATGATAGCGGCCTGGTTCACTCTTGAGTTGTAATCTCCGCATATCCGAACAGAACCATCTGGTTTCTGCACTGGCACAATAAGGGCACTTCACGTTGGGGATGGACAGGAGTGATTATTCCCTGTTTCTGCAGACTGTCACGTTCAGCCTCAACTTTTGTGTGGAGAGAGAATGCCAATGTTCGCGCTCTATCAAAAATTTAGCGAGGGTATCCTGCTTCATTTCAACAGTGGCCTGAAAATCCTTCAGCCGCCCTAGCCCGTTTCCGTCGAATACAGACGAAAATTTTTGCAGCACTGCCGGAAGTGTGTTGTGACTATCCATCCGTCTGGCAGACAGCAGTAGACCCCATATGAGGTCAAGCCAATTTCGACCCAACAGATTTGGGCTCTCGGTATTTACGATGTACGTAGGAAAATTGAACGTTTTGTTTTGTGTTTTACTCCCACACTGCATGCATTTGTGACATCGATCTATTCTGCTGTATAAGATCGCAATGTGGCAGCAGCTGGATTCAACGGAAGTAATTTTGACAGTTTGCGCCTGTTAGAATTAATACGGGAGCTTCAGTGTCCATCTCCAGGCATACATTGCGGCCTTCCACGTTCAAATCTACTGCATAAGGTGGTGCTTCGGCAATATACATGGCCGAGGCGTGTGAAATCAAGTAGGAAATGGATTTCTCACGATCTTCAGTCGATCGTACATCTCGAGTCTCAGAGCGGAAATCGGAAGGCTGTGCTTGCTTCGAACGGCATATGCGTGCAATGTGACCATTTTTCCCACGACTATTGCACGTGAGCAGTTTTTGACACCAGTCCGAGATAGCTTCATGTTTATCACCGTAATGATAACACGTAAATGTATGACTGAGATTCTCCTTGCACTTGAGCGGATACATATTCCGTGCAGTAAATTATAGATTATCTGGGGCCGAAAACGGTTGGCAAAAGGTGGGCTACTCTGTTGTGTTCTCCCGTTGCCTCGTGATAGAACATACCTGATCCCAATTTAGTTGCGGCTCTTCTCTGGAAAACAGTCGCGGTCTGGTTCTCGTGTCTTGAACTCCCACTAGTAAATATCGGATCGCCATAGCTTCTTCAGATTTTGTGTGTGCAACTTCATTATAACGACGATCAGGTATAGCTTGCTGGACACGAGCGATAAAATCATTACCATTTTCCCCCGAACACTGACGAAGTCGGTGGAGATTCATGCGAGCCGTGAACACATGTTTACGTATTCCCAGTCGGGGCACCCGACAAGGACGTTCTGTCATATGCACGACGTGAGCTTAAACGACGTTGGCCCTCAAATCCTAGATGCTGTCTGAGCAAATCAACTTCTCGTGATTCCGTAAGTTGAATGATGGCATTTAATGTTATAAGTAGTTCCAGATGATCCTCGAACGATCGTTCCCAGCACGTCCACACTGATAATGATGGCTTTGAACCAGCATCATCCCAACAGTAATCTGGGTGTGTGGATGAATTATTCATGGCTTCCGGAAAACAGTTTAATTCACGTTCGCCAAATTTTACAATTTAGAACCCCGTTAAACTGTGAACCCTAACATGTAGTCGGCCCGGGGTAGAATGAGAACACGTGAAGGCAATAGCGTGTAGCTTTATCAAACACGAGTGAATGACATCACAATAATGATGAAACGTAGATGAGACAAGCAGTCACTCAATCGATTATGTGGGTGACACGATTGGATCGTTCGGGTCCGAAGTGAGAGAGAGAGAGAGAAAGGGACACACACGTGCACAGGTAGACAGGTGACGTGCGGACAACTGTAGGCGCGGATGCCACACCGTTCACCTGGGACCACTGAAGGGTGCAAACCTGATTTCCGCCACCAGCTTGGTGAACTTATATCTGGATGGAAGGGTTTACAAGGTTCGCTGGCCACTATGTAACAGTCAGCAAATGATACTTGGGTACCTACTTCAGCTGATATAGTAGGTGTGTCACCATTGTCGGTGACCCCATCACCGTCTCCATTTTTTAACCTGCACACTAGATGCAAATTTGTTGCTGACTGAGCAAGAGACTGGTGTGTGAAAAGACCTCCGGATAGGCAACACATATACCAGTTACACGAGTTGGTGGGCGCACTTCACGGAACAGAGAGAGAGAGCCACGGCTCAGCAAACCCCATGTTTCGACGAACTTATACACCACCTAACAAAACAATAAGTTTAAGGATTAGGGATATTGGAGGAGAACTACAGATATGAGAATGTTGAACATATGCTTCGAGTAGCACAAAGTCGATCTAATCGCTCATACCATCTTCAAACCTTCTCCTCTAGTTGACCTTCAGAAGGAAAGGAGGGGAATATAAGTGAACAGTGTCACAGGCGTGACACCTTTTCGGCGCTTCGTTGTGGACACCTATGCCAAGCGCCGTGATAACAAGCACTTAACATACTTGAAAATACCTAAGTTCTGTTTGCCCTTCATTTACTTGGTTTGACTCACCGCTGATTTCAGTCGTTGGCACTTAGAAAGGGTAAGGTTGTTGTGAGTCGCACGAGCCATACGTGGCTTACTAACTTCGATTAGTATGTAGTCCATTTTTATCGTTGATGTTTCATGTCACTGTATTTTCCTGTAACACCACCAATCTATTTCAATTGTTGTCGTTTGATGTTCTCGTATGCCACTAGAACTCAATCTACTTAGACGATCCACTTAGTTTTAAATAAAGCCATACTACCCGCAATCACGTTTCTATTAGTCGTTCGTAACAATGTAGTATACATTCGAACACATGACACATAGGGCAGTTGCGCACCCTCACTATCACGATGTCACCTAGATGACACTACATGTAGGATGTCGGACATCACGTAACGGTTGTGAAAACCTTTCACCATCGTAAACGGAAACAGGAGTTTGCGATTGTGGCGAAATAGTTCTCTCTACTCTTATCAAACACGAGAGTATTTTAGTGGTAGTGTATATTTCCCACCACCCGAACTCCAACAGATCTTCAGCAAAAACCCCTCACTCTGTTGTTTAAACGGTAGAGTATTTGATCTCACACCCCAGAAGCTGTCCTTCCAGATGACTGTAGGAATGGTGGGGCCGTATTCACCCATGAGCGAAGGAGAAGTCATGAGGTGGAAAGAGACCGAATGGGGTACCGGATCGCTGTTGAGTGTCATATAAAAGGGAACCTGAGCGATTTTCACCGAACTCTGCTTTTCTGTCACATATTGGTGACCTGTTAGAGTAGCCTGTCGAATACTGTTGTCAATATTTCCCCTCAAAATAAAATGTTTTTCACACTCCTAAGTGCTTGGTGAAAGTGATTTACGAAGCGCATGGTTTCATTTTCTCTCAAGTCGCTTGTCTCCCCACTGACACCGTGTCCATGACAAGTGGTGCTCTACCAGAAAGCTGGCGCCCTTGTAAAACTTGCAATTTTTATTAGTCATTGTATTAGTGCATCACACTTTCAGTCCGATCTAATACGTGGGCTGGGTTTTCGGTTGCCGATAAAATCGGTTATGTGCCGTAACAGTTGCATTCCTTCCAAAAATGTACTGCGGTAATTCAACACAATATTACATACTGATGTCAACGTAAGTACTGTCTTTCATATTATAAGTGTACATGAATGTTATCTTGCAGAACAATGAGGCAGGGCCCATTCATTGATGAAAACATAGTAAGCACGTGAGATTCAACTAACCAGTAGGAAAGTCCGTAGCCGTGCCTTACGTTCTAAGGCTGACAGATTGATATGTGGCATAACCAAAACCGAAGAGCACTGTATGTTTGGAAGTTGTGGCTGAGCACTCCAATTTTTTACATCGAACTCAACTTCGAGTAGTGCCTTGATTTAATAAGCCGAGCTGCATCACCGGACTGCCCTATAGCAAAGGCAACGTTGAGGAGTACCCGTCGCCTCAGCATATAGCTGCATAATCTGACACTCCTGCAACCACAGGATGTAATGCCACACACACTTCGAACCGATCAAAGCTATCAATTTAGCCATTTGAGAAATTCCTCATTTCGAAACTTATTATTGCTCCAGCAAGATAAATCTTGTACACAGCTTTGTCGAAAAATTGCAGCTGCATATCAAAACTACAGCCAACATATGGCATCTTAAACATCCCCGTTAGCAGTAACCAAACCATCCTGGTACTCTTACTCCATGCTCAACGATTATCAGCTCTGTATAGTTATCAACCACTACGCAATAGCTGCGCAAGTTAAAACAGTTTAGAGAATATATATAACTTAACCTGTTGGCCTCATATGATTACATATAAATACGCGCCTCTTCCTATTCTACAGACCACCTGATAATCTCTCCGCGTTGCTAAACATCTTCCCATTCTACACAACGGCCGTACATACTAAATCGACATCGGAATTCGGCTGTAGTCATATACTAGGATAATCTGTGAATTGATCACTTTTCGCGTTATACGACAACAATTATTTGTTAGAGATATATATTTTACTAATTAGCACAAAATTGTAAATGTTATATAAAGGATTTAGCCAGAAAATGTCAGAATCCATCATTCGTCATACTTCACATGACCATTTTACGTTCTTCTGCTTATCACGTAATTTTGCCTTTCATTCTTGATTCTACGGTAAATTCCAATGCGTGACAACATTCCACAACGTTCGGAGAATCAAAATCCTGTACTGGTTGGGCAATTCGTGAAATTCCGTCGATTTGAGGAAATAACGGAGTCCAGTCCAGAAGATCGTCCAGTTCTCCGGAAAAATTGGTACCCACCTATCTTCCCTCATCTTCCCAAAAATTTCTACGCATTTTTCCGAAGCCATCCATATCAACTGATGGCGAAATTCTTCGACTATTCGTTTTCTCCATCCTGAAAAATCCTTTTTCTGGCATGACCTCGAACATGAGGCCTACGTTAGCCTCGTGAAGCAACAATTGATGTAACAACTTGACATTTTTGATCGAATATTGAAAATCTTGAAAACTTTTGTTTCGGAAGCAAGTGAGCCATCTGCCTCTTCATAAACTAGAGTGTTCCTTCATTATTTTGTCCGTTTTATTACTCTTTTTCCATAATTGGTGTCTTGTACAATTAACAATTATGTGTACGTTATGTAGTTCACGTTGAAATGTGTGTACTGATCACGCTTATCTGAGCGTGTTTCTCAAAAATCGGTTGAGAAATATACCATTATTATTATTATTACAACACCATCACCACCACCGTCAAAAAGTAACCTATGGATTGAGCACTCTAACTGACCGATGCAAATGTTGTATATTAAGAATAACGTCGAAGATGGCCTCATGTTTCAACAGCTATGAGTGCCCCGTCCATCAATCTTTGTTCCACCTGTAGTACAGAAAATTTCAAGAATACCCCCTGTAGTTGATAATTCTTTGTGCTTCGCTGCGTTCGTTCTTTGACACGATATTATTTCGCAGAAGTGCGTTGAGCTTGGCTGACGGCGTGTTGGTGGATTCTGTTCAACTCGTAACCAGTCCCACACATTCTCATGCTTCACGGTTTCATCTGTTTTCTCTTTCATATGTAATGTAACGCAACAAATACTGTTAAGGTATGTTTAGTTAACCAAGACGACAGTCTCCTTGTTATGACACAGTTTACGTTGTATCACACAACTGGCGTTAATTCATCTTTTTTGTTACCCGTATCCAACATCCTTTTCGGTTTCCTCATGAACTGCGATAAAATGTTCATTACATTATTTCGTCGCTTCAATGGCAGTCTCCGGTTGACTATGTATTGCATCTATTCGCTATATGTTAATAATGTATAGGTGGCCATTTTTAAATGTAGTGTCTCAATCTGTTGTAGAAGTTGTCGGTGGTTTCACTGAGACATTTAGTGGTATTTGGCCTTACAGCCCTGTTTTCTCAATCCTCATTTGTGGCTCAAACAGGCAAAACCAATATAGAGGACACGTTTCGGTCCAATCTTTTTTATCGCGACGATTGTATGCAGTGCAGTCAGTAGAAGCGGAGATAGCGAACGAAGCCATTCACTTCCTCTTCGAGTGCCTACAAGATACCTTGTCAGACAGCCTTAGCAAACAGAAATAGGGTATATCAAGGTGAGTGACTACACCGACTGTTTCACACTTTTGGGTTCTAAAGTCGTCAACCGTCGTAGCCACCTTGACGCCTACTAAGGTCGATTCGACCACGTGAACGGCTCATTTCATTTTTTGATACGTTTGGCTGAAACATTTCCGTGCGATTATCCTTGAACTGTTAAAAAATTTCGACTCCACACTAACCACCATGAGATTATCCGACACTAATGGTTACAAGCTCAATGTCAATCTGCTCTCACTAATATCGTCTACCACCAACGGCTTTCCCATCAACCAAATGACATGTTAACCAGGATAATAGCTGATTCCTCAATGCAGCTACAACAGATAATGGAGCGCATGTCCGTAGAAGACGGCCGACTTCACAATTAATAATAACAATAATGGTATATTTCTCGACGCATTTGTGAGAAACACACTCAGGAGTGCGTGATCAACGTAATGATTTTTAAGCATGTACATATTTGAACAGCAAATTTGAATATTGTACGAGTGAGCTATGTAAGTAGAGCAACAAAACAGACAAAAACAGACATTATATGAAGGGAAAATTCAAGTTTAGGTAGGAAACTTCGAACCTCATAGTTCTGGGGAGATAGTGCTTGGGGTCTGCACGATCCGATGAAGTAATTGATTTGTTACATCAATTGGGACTCCACAAGGTAAACGCTGTCCTGTTGCTCAAGGTCGTGCCAAAAAACAGCATTTGGAGGATGGAGAGGGTGAATCGGCGAAGAATTTGTTCATTATTCCACGTAGTTAATCACGAAAAAATGTTCGGAAAATTTTTTCGTGATGTGGGCGAGGTGCGGACGCATATACTTTCGCGGGGAACGCATGGATCTCTCGAACGGCCGTCATTCTTCGCTCTAATTCCTAAGAATTCCGAGAAGCTTGCGATATGCCCAACCATTGCGGAATTTCAAGTGTTCGGGCGGGGTGTGATGTTTTCTAGTGCGGGATATATCAGTGAAACCAAGAATGGAGAGCGGAATCGTGCGATAAACGGGATAACGTGAAACTCACTATATGAGCTATGACGAACGATGGAACAAGTGATATTCTGGCATAACATTCTACGTGACGTCACTAGCAGTGTGTTGATTGATAGAATATATACCACATGCGAACACCTGCTATTGAATAACGCGAAAGGAGGTCGATTATAAGCTCTTCCTGGTATACCATTATTGCCGAATTTAGATGCCAATTATCTTTGTACAAACGGCATACAGAATGAGAGGAATGGTTGACAGTACCTAGAGGTCGTCCGGTGGTCCAGCAGGGAAGAAAAGGGAAAAGTTGCTACTCGAGGTTATCATGCAGTCATGAGACGAACAGGTTGTTTTTTTGATCGATTTTAGCATCTCCAGCTTTTGCATGGTAGTTTACAACTCAGACATCCAAGCTATCAATAATTTTGGGGGTAAGGATGTACCAGAATGATTGGGTTGTTACTAACGGGCATGTATATTGAAACCTATACGTGTTGGCTGTGGACATGTTATCGTGTTCGCTGGCAAGTCTAAAGGTAAAACATCTATCCTGAAGGCGGTAGTTTCGATCGGTTCGAGGGGTGTTTGACTCAACATCACGCAAAACAGGGGTGTTTTCATCAGATGTTATTAGGTCCGTTTTCAAAGATAACATCCTCAGACAAGTAGAGCTTGAAAATGGACAGGACTTCGTCAATGTTAGGAAAGTTTCTAAATTTCGTTTTAATTGGTGTATATTCTTACTGGGAGTTTGTTCCAAATGTAGGAATATTTTACTAGGAAAAAATTTGAATGCAGTTTTTTCCCGGGATTTAAAAGATGCCAAGACGAGGTCCTTGTTTCTGAGGTTATACTTCGGCATGTTTGTAAACTAGTCACAAAGCTGACGGTGTATTTATTGCCATAGACCAAATTATACATGAGCGAAAGATTGAGCTTGAGTCGCCGTAACCAGAGAGAATCGAGTGCAAACGCCCGGCGGCGTTCTCTGTAGCTCAGAGAAGATGAATAACCCAAGAAGCTTTTCGTAAATGCACGTTGAAGGCTTCGCAGAGTTAGCCTGTCAGACTTGCGCAGTTGGCCATATATGAACGTGCAGTACTCAAACTGGGTGCGTACACATGGTTTATAAAGGTGTAACCGTGCAGCAGGTAGGGAGAATCAGTGTTTAATGTAACCCATCGTCCGTCCGGTTTTAGCGACTAGGAAAGATACATGTTCTGCGACGGTGAATGAATTTAAGTAGCGTAAACCCAGGTCACGTACTGAGTCGGCGGTCGACATGCTATGACCGTCCAGCTTTATAGAGCCATCTGATACGTGACAACCATGCACAACGATAGTGGATTTATTGTCTGAAAGTTTCATCAGCCAAGTTTGACACCAAGTCTCTAATGACATGAGGTCCTTCGGTATATTTTCTAAACATGGGTTTACATTGCCAAGAGGGAAGCTGTAAACAAGTTAGATATCATCAGCGTAAAGGAATAATTTGCCATACTCGATAACTTTACATATATCGCTTATACATATAAAAAAGAGTAACGGTCCCAGAACACTTCCTTGTATCACCCCGCTAGTGACTGGTTTGAGCGTTGAGCTATTGTCTCCTATTTTCCCTGTTTGTGTGCGGCCTGTTAGGTATGAAGAGAACCAGCCAATCGATGGATCACGTATACCATGCGTATACACGTGCGTCTATTTAACGGTCAGCTTTTTCACTCACCTACTGGATATTTATCTTTATATTAGTACCACTTAACTTTTGATCATGACGAAATAATGTGGAGTCATCTCTATTTTTCTTAGTCTAATTTTTCGGAAATCGTACCGACCGGTCAGAAACACCAACCGCCGCTAGCTTGGTTCCGTCACTTCACTTGTTTTCTGTATCTCAGAAACTTACTGGCTTCAGATTTCGCACTTATACCGGAGCCCAGGTGAGCATCATTTTGAAACGATCTAAGACGCCCTCTCCAGCTTAGTCGTCCGCGCTACAGGCAGCTAATGAAAGCCGAGTTGCGACGTATGACGCACGCTCAGTTAAACTTCACCTAGACTTTCGACGACAGGTCGGTTGCTTAACCATCACTGTATATCTCAAGAATGCTGTTATTGGAGCTAATTTCACGCCAGATTTTGAATCTCGTGTTGATGGCCAGAGGAATTTTCTGATTGCATAGTGTTGCCACTGGTCCGTGGCACACAGAACAAGGGCACTTATGTCGGTCTGCGTTTACTCACATCTGAGATTGCATCACAGTCTTCTACGTTGCAGCAATGCTTCCCGCGACCTGTTACCTTTCTGTGTGGTTACACCAAGGTTAGACAGGAAGTTGTCAAACATATCGTCAATTCAGCCCCGCTAATGCCGCCCAGCTGCGCTCACGCGAGGGCGGAGGGTTCTGAAGCCCTAAACCAACACACGTTGCTGCTGGGTAGTATCTGGTTTGGCCAGCTCCACTACGTTTTGACCTCGAAAACTCAAGCGTCTCTAGTTAATGATGCGATTTTTGTGCATCCTTATCATGCCCACTCACTGTTGCTCTTTTCGCCTATCTGCAATCGTTCTCTTACAACGGACACCAAAAGTGATTTTCCTCAAATTGACTTAGTGTGCGGATATCACCGCAATTCCCCAGCGTCTGATGATGTTCTAAAAACGATGACGGCAAAAACTTTCAGTCTCCATTCCTGTTTCTATAAACTTTGTTTGGTCTAGGGATGACGGTTCACTTTGTTCAGCGTTATATATAATAGATCGTACGTGGTTTTGAAGTAATCGGTGTTTGCTCCGTTAACGTGCTAATTACTAAATGAGACAACTACATGCAAGAACATCTGTTTGTGGATCGAAGGTTTTGCAAAATTGCAACATTAGAGTGTTTATTTATAGACACTGTCGAACCATCGAAAGTTATAAGGCGTTTCGCCGACCCAAAGGTCAAAGCGTTGCAAGAATCCTTCACTACCGAGTCCACTAGAAAACTTTGACGTTTCGTTGGCGTGGCTAACCATCGTCTTCGTCTTGTAACTCACTATTCATCCATATTACAACCACAAATCAATTCTCTACAAAGACCAAAGGAGGGTGCTGTCTCTACTTTGCAAGCGCCACATGCGTACAGTTTTGGGATGCAAGCATGCAATGGAACCAGTTTTCTGTTATTTTTTGTAACCCACTGTAACCCTGAATTGTTCCTCTCAACCTGTGCCACACCAAACGCAGTTTGTGGAGTTCTGAAACAGCTTCTCAGAGAAGGCTCCTCTCTACCTGATCTGATTGAAGTACGTTCGGTAGAAAAATATTGGTGAGTCGTTTATCACTTGGGCATTTTCGGCACCGACCAAGTAACACTCCGTGAATTTCTTCTACCTCGGAATTCATGGGTCCAGGATTTGCCGATATCGTTGCAGACACGGTTTCAGGGTTACTCGTCGATAAGGTTCTGAATTCATCTGGCATAAGGTCGAAGAGTGTGGTATAAGCAGAACCCGGTGGTAAAGAGTTCTCCGGATTTGACTTCTCATTTCTCCGGTCCCCTCCTGGTTCTCATTCTGTTACCGACCTTCAAATCCATTGACTTGTGGTAGAATCTTATTTCGCCTCAAACATCACACATAGCGAGTTCTTAACGTTACGTTCAGCCTAGGCCATATACATCTGGGGTAAATCCTCTCAGTACCTCAGTGCAACTAGATTTACGGAAAAACTGTCACCTCATTCGGTCAAATCACGGTTACCACACATTCACTTGAATACTGTCGGTCCGCTGCTACATTCTGAAGGAAGATCGTTCGTATTCAATTGTACGTATGTCTCTCTCGTAAACTGGTGGTTATCCCCAAGTCAAGTACTGCCACTAAGTCTATTAAAGGGGTTTCTCTCCTTCACTTGACAACTGATTTCAGTCTGTCTTCTATAGATACCATGGATGGAGTCACTTCGTTGTTTCGATGCACAAGCCTGGTTGTAGACACGTCAAAGCGGCGGCATATCACGCCTTTTCAAATAGCTTGGTGAAGCATTTCCACCAACAAATGAAGATATCACTACGTGCCCGAGTCCATAAACACCAGCGGACCGCATGCTCTCTTACTAATCTGTTGAAAGCCACGCCAACCACAGAGAAAAATCTTGGAGTTACGGCAGCAGAACTAATAAGCTGATTGACCCTGCGACTACCCAGTGAAATATTTTCAGAGTAATCTCACCCAGAGAACTACGTTCGAGTCTTTAGAAGGCGTGCAGAACATCTTGATGATCAATGCAGGGATGCCGGAGCGGCTCAGCCATTTTCACCAGGATTTACGCGCGTGTACACATGCGTTTATTCAGCGTGGCTTGATGAACCGGTCACTGCGGCACCCCTGTTTTAACCATCCAGAATGATATCACGCCAGGTAGGTACTTCACTACCAATTGAGTAAAGGAATAGGACGCCGCTGGTGTTGACCTTGTTACTTGGCCGAAGCGGACAAAGATTTTACGCCATCATTCTTCGACTCAGCGCACCACACACGATACAGCCCACAGCACCTCGTCTCCTGGCTACTCCGGAAGCAGCTTCTACAATGCTATCGGGTACGCCGTTTGGTGACCAGCTACAAATTTCAGACACACACACTGCCCCACCAAATGAAGCCACTCAAGCAGGTAGACACACTAGACGACTTGATTGTTTCGTTAAATAACCCCAGTGTCGGTTAATCGGCGGCAGTGTTGATGAGAAAGGAGTATTGAAGCGCTTCTATTTTTTACAACTTATTTACCACCAGGCTGTATTGCGCCTATTGCTTGACCCAGGACAATAGGTGCGAACGTTTTTCATTGAATGTCACTAAGCCTAGGCGTCGGTTCTTCGTACAACACGAATACACCGTTACAACATAGCGCGACGTTGGAAACCGGTAGACTGCATCTCACCTTCATCGTTCCCCGGCACGGGGAACACTTGGAAATCTTCCTGTGCCTCACAAAAACCCCATAAGTTTTACTGGCACTGCTAACCCATCATGGGTCAAATTTGGAGGCTTCCCATTCTTATGTATCAAAACGTACTACTGTTAATTTTATTACTAGGGCTGTAACAAGACCCCAGTTTGTATGGTTTAACGAGCCTTGTTTAACCCGACCCCGTCGTTTGCTCATTGGTAGTCCATCGAGCGGTTTCATTATCCGAAGTGTAATTCGCCCACTGCGGAACTCACGCTGACATTGTTTTTTACCCGTGTTCTCACCAAACTGTCGCTATAGGCCGCTAACACAATGCGTTGACACTATTTTTGTCTTTCTGTTACAACACTTTTGAGTGCCTGAGTTAAAGGGCTCAGCATTTATTCCGCGTCATTCGGATCGCCGATTATGTACAGCTGGCTGACGAGGATAAAGACAGCTGTAATGATTATATGAAAGCGGAAAACAACTACTGTGGAAGCAAGCGAAATGGTCACGTTGCCAAGTTTCACGATGGCTGCTGGGCGCCTTTGAATCCGATTACAGTTGACACTGTGGAACCAGTACCGATTTTGTCGGGTGAAGAAATCGGCTTCGCACTAGCCTCACTAACTGCAGGTTTGGTGATACCAAAATTACGATGGCAACCCCCTGACGCATTAGAAACTCATGGTAGTTTGGGAGTTACGTTGGATCTTAGCCGTCAGGTGAAGGTCAGAGACTCTCCCAGCTGCTGCTTTGCTGCAAAGGCCACGCTAGGGGGCCGGTTGATATATGCGTCATGCTAGAACTCAGAATCACCTATTGCAAAGCACGCCAGCTGCCAAAAGAACTTTACAGACAACCCTATTTTGTCGCCAGATTTACGATAGACTGGTTGCCGCTCAACGGCAAGGGCGTGTGGAAGAGCAATGAAGTCTTATCTCAACCGTCCGTACGAATGCAGAACTACTTAACTGCATCGGATCAGATTATCTATATGGCCGGTCTCGACCCTGCGATAACGCCAGAGCTCATCTTCAGAGCCATAATGTTGTATTCACAACATAAGTGGGTGGAAGCTGTGGCCATATTTTTCAGTATAGCACGAGGACCGCCCTTCGACAACCTGACCGCGTTCACCCCTGTCGTGAAGGGATTGTGCGCAGCAGATGTGCTGATGTTGTCAATGAGAGTGAACGAAAAGATTTGAGAGAAGCTCACTTGCCTATAAGTAGTCGGTAATATGTGGAGAGAAGCCCCATAGATTCATTCAGCCACTTCGACGGCCAAAGCTGAGTAAGGGACCCTCGTGTCATTTGTCTTGTGTTTTCAGGCGCATTTCTTCAAGGTATGTGAATCCGTCCTAGTTATGGGCATACCCACGGGATAGGACGTTTTGCGACGGCTTGCATACTGCTTTTTGTCTCAAATTGTACTATCGGCCCTCAGACTGCAGGGTTAAATCGCGTTGTGTCATGGACGGTTGTAGTGGGTGTCATCATAGCCTACTGCGCTCTATACGCACACAGCCCGTTTATTAAGAAGAGAATAGACGTCGGAGTACCTGCAATATGGTTATCATGATTGAATGGCTTACCAGCGGGATTTGAATCAAGTGTCAACGCATGCATTTTCAGACCCTATCCCAGACACCGCTCTAGTGAAATAGAACCTAATCAACTGTATCGACGTCTCAAGCGCTCGGTCCACCTTACCAGTCACATCTGTGAATGGATTAGCTACCGCCCTGTACCTGGGAATTGTTTCCTTAGGTAGGCAAGAGGCGACTGACACAAATTGCGCTCATCCTGTGACTGATCACACAACCTGCCTCATCAATAAGAGAGGAGATAAGGATGATTGCACCCGAGATATCTTCCGTTCGATGAGATTCACGATGTGAAGGTGTCCACTCTTATCGGCTTTTGCATGCTCGAGGTCCATGGACCAGAAACTTGGAACGCGCGGACAACCCTACCTAGTCAGATGGTTACTTGGTCGGGTTCTTAGTCGGACTCCTCTAAAGTAAGCCACGAAATGTTGTGTCGTTGAATCGTCTCTGTCATGACGGAACTGATCTGACAGATATGACCATCAGGTTGTAGGATACAGAGTTCGGCGATATCATCATATCTCAACCGTCTGTGCCAGTGGAAGTTTTTGCAGCCCTATAGATTGTATGTAATTCAGTAAAACTCGTCGACGGGAGCCGTGAAGTTCCTTCCCCATGGTAAGATGAGAAGTGTTTTGGGGCCCTAATTATATATTGATACACAGAAGAGTTTCTTGTCTGCGCAAACTATTTCCACTGGACAAAAGATTGTGGTTGCAGCACAGTATGGTCAGTAGCAATCAATCTGACCAAGGTTACGCGGAAGAGACTGTTGAATAACAACTTGACCCAAGCTACTCTCAGACGGTGGTATCTACCATATCATTTCGTGATGAACCCCGAAAAGCCAGACAACATGCGGGTCGTCTTTGGTTTCGCGAATAAGATCTAGGGTGTTTCAGCAATCGATGAACATTATGAAAGGCCGGATATCACCGTCACTCTGGTAGGCGCGTTACTTAAAGGTTGTGCAAAACCTGTTGCCGTTACAGCAGATATTGAGGAAATGTCCTTGCGGCTGAGGACAACTGGGACAGATTTGGGAGCGTTCCGCTACATTTGGTGAGCGGATGGCACTTTGGACGTGTGCCCTGCGATGCACTGAATTATGATACATCCATGTATAGCCAAATTTTCTCCATTTTACGACGAATTCGCCCCAAGACAAACAACCGACAATTGTGCTCACCTTTCTGAGAACATGATTAAGGGAGCAATGAAGGGTGACTCCTACGTCGACGACTGACTCACGTCACTGCGAGATTTTGATGTCGCAAAGCGGCTCGAGAAGAATGTTTGCGGTCTACTTCTAATACAAGGTTTTCTGCTGAGGACACGCTCCTTGAACGGTGGAGAAGCGTCGAACACCATTCTTCTCCAGATTGCGCCGACACGTTCCGTGATATTCGGGCTAAACATTTACCGCTCGGACGTATTCCGCGTGTTGACTGGGATGCTTATTACCATGCTTATTCACGTTATACGGTCATTTAGGGTTTGTCTTATGTTTATCGCTAAGTAAACGTTTATTCCAAGCACGGTGGCAAAAAGGATTGGCTTAGAACGAACGCATTAATGCTGGTAGCCAGCGTAAGTGGGAAGATGGGTACAGTGACCTGCGTAACCCGAGCGATTTGCATGGTCCTGTTGTATTCGAGCTTGTAAAACTGTTGAGCGGGAGAGCGCGGGTCGCATGCCTTTTTGACGCACTGGGAGTTGACTACGTCACCATGGTTAATACGTGATTTCTGACGGCAAACGAGGAACAAGGTTCACCACTGTTGTCTTCCAAATTCAAAGTTGGTCCACTGAAATCTATTCTTATTTTCCTATTGGAATTGTTTACTACCGGTTTGACAGTTATTGTTTACGATCAACTGACCGCTAATTTGGACTCACTTTTCAGAAGTGATGGGGCAAATTGTGCTCTAATGCTGGTCTGCCATTTTCCAGCGTCCCATCTAGCAATCCGTCTTCGTCTACAGCCTTTTCACTGCGAAGTCGTTTTTCGCTATTTGCACCTTCCTTAAAAGTGAAGAGTCAAATTTCTATTGCGACAGGCTGTTCAAGGCCTTCGTATGATTGGTAGCTGGACGGTATAGTAAGCTACTGAAGAGATATCTGCTAGACTTTTACGATGTCCTCTCTTTGGTTGCACAGTGAGGCAGTATCCAACTCAACCAGTGCTTTGGTGGACTGGACGGACGAACCGAAAAAACTGTCAAGCGAATCAAACATTTTTGTCGATGTTCTTGATGGGCGTAGCTCTACATCTGCTCACATTGATTTCTTCGCAAGTCCTCATGGATATTGCGAACGCCTTCGGCAAACTGGTGGCGAATACGCTCGGAATGTCGCTACCCCGAAGTCATTGTCCGGGTTCAATTTGGAGGCGAAAAACCTCGCATTTTTCTGCTATCAAGCTGGAGATATCCGCGTTATCATTCCCAGAGAAGTTCGGTGGTTTTGGACACTCCGTGCCAATTGTCTTGACATTTGTTGTCCTGGTCTGTCCTATGAGCTGTTGTCGTACACCCTCCAGAGTGGTGGATGCAGGGGGTTCTCTCAAACGAGCGGCAACTGCACGCTGAAAAGGGAATCTGGCCTCGCATATCTCCATTCGATTGATATCCAACTTCTGTTGTTGTCCGGATGACATGCAACAAACAAGTCTGCAGACATGAATGAACACCCCAGTCCTGCCCAGTCTATGATCGGTGCTACATTTAGCACCGAGCACGTACTCCACGAATATCACGCTGTAGTTCAACCACACAGTTGAGAAAACAATGGTGAACACTTCTTGGGTTAGCCCACGTCGTGGTGTCACTGGCATTCAGCTCGCGAGTAGCACGCAGGAAGAGCAAACGACCACCGTTCTCGTCGTCTGAATCACTGCCGTAGGGGCCGAGGACTCCAAGCCAGGCTACCTAATCACGCCCAACTCGAGCGTTTGAGTCACCTAGAGCAAACCTCCGAACAATTGCTGGTGCCGAACGGGCCGTGGTGGGCAGCCGTTCACATAATTGAATCCCTCTATCACCAGCGTAACCAATCGTTGGGCCATAAACACTAACAAATGTGGCACAATTATCTCCACCGGGTAGCAGGCGCATCGACAGTGTTCAAGTGTTGAATCTGTGCAATTTATCTATCATCAAAGCATTGATGTGACCAGCGACGGCGAAGCAGGTATCATGCTTCTAAACACCTTATCTCGGGTGTCCTGTACAGTAGAGGGTGTACCTAGCACCCTCCTCTATCAGATTATGTGGACTGCAAGCGTTTTTTCACACAAGGCTGCTACGTCTGTTGCACGGGTAAAAAGAGAACTGTTATCTGCGTGTAAACAAAATGAGAAATAGGAACAGATACTGGGTTGTCTTGGCGACAAATCTGCCCAAAATAGTGCACATCAACACCCAGCTGTGGCAATTACACTTGGAGCTGTAGAGCTTTTTCGAACTCACCGCTAACGAAACGTATCTTCTCGGTTGTACACATCCCACGAACAACCACAGTATTGGAGCTCTCTTACAGTCTTTCAAACGTAAATTTGATTGCTGATGAAGCGATTCGATCCCGGGTCGGAAAGTCGTACATTGTGCGCATGTTGTGTCCATGTGACGACTGGCTACCAAATTTAACGCACACAAAATCTTGTTCAGCGACTTGTTCAACTAACAGGATGGATGGCTACTTATTGCTGCACAAAGAGTGGAGATTTCAAGGCACTGTAGACCACTGAAAAGCACAGATGTAGACCAGAATCCCGAGGCGTGATACCCTCGCGAGCCTTAAACTATCTGCTCCGCAAGAAACCAGGAAGCCAGTGAACTAGTTCACTATTCATCCCGCTTAATTTGAACGACATATGGAAGCGTTTCATGGATCGCTGCAACAGGAGAGCGGAGCGAAAAACAAATTGGTATGGAGTATTGTAACATGCAGGCCAGCCGACTGTACTTTGGATGCCCGTGACTTCGCGGACCAATATTAGGGCAACGTGGACGCACCAGGGAACAGCGTTCTTCTGAAGTAGGGGTCCGAACAACATTCCTGAGAAGAGAAACAACACGAACAAACGTGAGCTGAAGGCCCAGTAAGCCATGCACACGACTTACACGAACGAAAGCTGAGACAGCACCGACAACACAGCAGCACACCCCGTCACACACTCAACTTTATTTCGTGCGCACTCGCTGGTTTCGGTTGTGCGTTTCAGTATTAATACACCGAATGACCTTGAAGCGCCATTTTATCATTGGGCAACTGGTTATCCTAGAGGGGTTGGAGAAAAGCACATATAAATATGTTCATATAAACACATTTGTATGCACAAATATAAGGGTACACACATGTATGTGTACACAACTATATGTGTGTGCAAATTGGTAAATTTGGATGTCCAGGTAAGTTCGTCAATATGGTTAGGTTGTTGCATGCGGGCATGAAGGCGAAGGCGCAATCGTGTGGATCGACCTCTGATGATTTCGACATAGTCACTGGCGTGAAGCAGGGTTGTGTTCTAGCCCCAGCCATATTTAGCTTATATTTGACTGCGATGGTAACAGTTGCTTTTCAGAACTCTGGAGAGGATGG